>CATNEM010000213.1:25000-110000 GCA_950096795.1 Macrostomum cliftonense | reverse complement strand
CAATCACGCCCGCATCTGATGCAGTCAGATTTGGCAGTTGAAGCAGATGGCTGAGGCTCCCAGCCAGCGATTCCTTGCTAGTTGGCTGGTGTTGTTGAAATAGTGCGTCGCATTCAACGAACACTTGGAACCCGTCTGACGAGTCCAAAGTCCACGAGCCGGCTTGATAGCTGGTGATGGCGCCGTATCTAATCAGCAGGTTGATGCACTTTTTCAATAGCATAGGGTACCAAGTGCCGGATGTGATGCACTCTAGACGGAATACCGCTTTCAATTCTTTGACTAATTGATGCTCTAAAATATTGCCAATGTCTTTCAACTCGTCCTCAGCTCCTATAGTGTAGCCCAGCTCCGAGTTGACCAGCACGCAGAAACCCGACCCGATTGGACGGCGCAGCAGCAGGCGCTGGTCAAGGCTGCACATGTCCAGGAAGTCCTGGTTGCCCTCCAGATAGGCCAAGTTGGACCCGGCCCGATGGCAAAGCACCCCGATGCTGCAGTCGATGGCGCGGCTAGCCCGTTGTTCCCGGGTTGCCCGATGAATTCCGGATAGCAGGATTCCTACTGCGTCATTGATCACAGTGACTACATCGACATTCAGGTTGATTCGTTTGAATGCGTCCTAAAAATGATAGTATGCCGCCGTTCGTTATTACGATCGCTGTTATGATTGCTAAGAACATGCTTGCAGCACCGCTTAGTGTTTTAGCCTAAAATTTTTTTTCTTTTTGGTAGGTTTATTTTTACTACAATGCTTACTAAAGCAGTGGCCAAAATATTTACTGAAACAGTCGCTAAACTGCTTACTGAAACAGTCGCTAACATGCTTACTGGCACAGTCACTAAAATGCTTACTGAAACAGTCGCTAAAATGCTTACTGAAACAGTCGCTAAAATGCTTACTGAAACAGTCGCTAAAATGCTTACTGAAACAGTCGCTAAAATGCTTACTGAAACAGTCGCTAAACTGCTTACTGAAACAGTCGCTAACATGCTTACTGGCACAGTCACTAAAATGCTTACTGAAACAGTCGCTAACATGCTTACTGGCACAGTCACTAAAATGCTTACTGAAACAGTCGCTAAAATGCTTACTGAAACAGTCGCTAAAATGCTTACTGAAACAGTCGCTAAAATGCTTACTGAAACAGTCGCTAAAATGCTTACTGAAACAGTCGCTAAAATGCTTACTGAAACAGTCGCTAAATTGCTTACTGAAACAGTCGCTAAAATGCTTACTGAAACAGTCGCTAAATTGCTTACTGAAACAGTCGCTAAACTGCTTACTGAAACAGTCGCTAAAATACTTACTGAAACAGTCGCTAAAATCTTACTGAAACAGTCGCTAAAATGCTTACTGAAACAGTCGCTAAAATCTTACTGAAACAGTCGCTAAAATGCTTACTGAAACAGTCGCTAAATTGCTTACTGAAACAGTCGCTAAATTGCTTACTGAAACAGTCGCTAAAATGCTTACTGAAACAGTCGCTAAATTGCTTACTGAAACAGTCGCTAAAATGCTTACTGAAACAGTCGCTAAAATGCTTACTGAAACAGTCGCTAAAACAGTCGCTAAACTTGTTGCTATGTACAAGTAATGACCTCTAGATTGGTCATTATAAAATTCTAGACATTCTAAAATGGGCGGCCTTATGAAACTACGAGCCTGCACTCACCTCAAATTGGGCCACAAAGTCTTGGCCAATAAATCCATTCATTTTAAAGTCTTTGGACGCGAACAACACCGTAGCACTGGCTGGTTTTCTTCGGGCTTTCACTCGGACATCAAAGCCAGCCGCCACGCCCATGTGCACAGTAGGACTGGCGTCGGTGCAGGTCACCCCGTTGTCAACCAGCATCTGTCTGACGCACAGTGCGATGAAATCGCTGAAACAGCTCATGTCCGCGTGACGCACCGTAGGTGTCAATATGAAGGCCCGTTTGTCAACTAGTTTTAGTCGTTCAGACTGGGTTCTATCGCTCGTAACCTTGCACAGGCAGAGTTTGATGTAGTGCTCCGAGCAGCCAAAGTCCATGGCTAAGCAGTGGCCGGCGATGTTCTGCTGAACTGGCAATGCTGGGACGTAGCACCAGCGAAGCGGTTGGCCTTTTCCGTTTTTTAATCTGATTTTAGGTGCGAAAGTGACAGGATGAACTTAGAAAAACTCTGAAGAATTCTCATACGAAGAGAAAATACAAAAATCAAAACGACCAGACTTAAGCATTTATTAACAAGATAAAAATATCAACAAACAAATCTTTAAACACATTGAGCAGATACTATAAAAACATCAAACAGACAACAGAAGTACATCAAACAGACCAGAGAAGATTATCAAACAGACCAGAGAAGAACATCAAACAGACCAGAGAAGATCATCAAACAGACCAGAGAAGATCATCAAACAGACCAGAGAAGATCATCAAACAGACCAGAGAAGAACATCAAACAGACCAGAGAAGAACATCAAACAGGCCAGAGAAGATAATCAAACAGACCAGAGAAGATCATCAAACAGACCAGAGAAGATCATCCAACAGACCAGAGAATATCATCAAACAGACCAGAGAATATCATCCAACAGTCCAGAGAAGATCATCAAACAGACCCTAAAACATGAAACAGACTAAAGACGAATGTCAAGCATGCCTTAGGTAAGAACATTAAACAGTTCCGATATAAAATACATTAAAGAAGTGGAGCAATTGAGACGGACACTGGACATATATCAGAGAATAAAAAAATAAAAGCAGACTTAAGACACAGCCTCACTTTGCAATTGCGTGTATCGAATCGCGAACTATCTGCTTCATCTGCTCCTCTTGCTCGGGACTCATTTGAAAGTGTCCCAGAATTGTTTGCTGACTCACCTCCTAGAAGAGAGGATTATTATAGGATTATAATTCAAAATACAGGTGCGTCTATTTATTAAGTGTGTACGTGCGTGCAAAACTTACCCGTTTTATTTGCATTTCTTTGTCCATAATTTTCCAAATTGTGTTCGAAAATAAATTTGATTACTTTTTGCCCTTTTTTGCCTCCTGCATACCGGAAGAACGAATTTCCACTTCGTATATTTACAATAACAAACGTCTAGACATATAGTATCTATGGCAAATTCATGGCTATACATGGTCTTTAAATTTAGCTAAAATGGATAAGCAACTACATTTTATTATGAATTCAAAAGTTCAAAACGAACGTTAGGTAGAGACGCAAGACTGGATTAACCTATCAGGTAGAGGGATTTCCTTGTGCTCTATTTATAATACACAATCTGAATTTAATGAAGATTATATTTTACAGCATTGATCCCTGTATTGCGGTCGATTGCAGTCGATTTATTGATCAAGGCTCGATTAATGAGTAAGTCCTGCACTTCTGGCATACATATATTATGCATGAAATCCATGAAACAAAAAATCTTTTTTTATGATCTTTTTTTGTTTAGCGGGGCGCCAGAAGTACCAATTTTTTTGTTTACAAAATGTTTTGATTGGTCATGCCGCTATATATTAAACGAATAGGACAACTCGAACTGCGCTTTTGATTGGCTGTTCACGAACCTGTAAACAGCTTTAAAAGTTACAAATTTCTATTTTTTCCGTTAGTTAAGCTTCAGAAATCGGTTTCATACGTTTCTTTAATTTTATGTACTTGTTTTTCAGTGAGTTGGCAGTCCATTTCATTCGGGAACTTTAGCGTCTTCAAAATTTGCTTCAAAACTACTCACAATCTTTAGCAATTACATGTAGCATGAGAGTTTTGCTTAGCTGATGTATGTTTGCTCCAATTGTGTTTGCATGCATTGCATGCATCGAGTTTTTGTTATTTCGGTCATCATTAAAAAAATTCCAGCGGTCATTAACGCTGTTAGGTTTGTTCTTTTATGTTGATTTGCTTTGCTCTCTATCTCTATAAGGAGCGGCCTAGATGACTATAAGCCTTATTGAAAACTTTGCTGGGTGGAATATCCATAAGACTCGCTATTTTAAAGAACCATTGAAACCATGCAATTCTAACGGAAAAATGAAAAAAGTTTGAGGTAAAAACGAAAGTTAATAACACATAAATAAACTTTTGCTATCCCTTTTAATTCTATTTACCTTATGAAAGGTCCTATAAAATTTTAGGTGCGGCTATTATGATAATTTAAATTCGGTAATTTAGAGGCTTCGTAATATGCAAGAAGTTATTAAAATTTCAAGAAAACAACACTAAATAATATGAAAATTTTAGTCAAAATGAATGAAAAAAATTCTGAATAGTCAAAGACAAAAAATGAAAAACGACAATGACAACAAAGCTGGATTATGGTCGTTTTTGACGAGATTTTTTTTCACGAAAAAACAATAAAAAAGATTTTGATATATATTTTATTTCCAGATCGAGACTTAAGTGTGTCAACTTTAGTAATTCATATGCTGCTGCTGCCCCTGCTACTGCATATGAGAAAATACCTATGACTTCGTAATACCGCCAATAATTTCTGCTAGAAAGTCTACCGGCTAGATAAATGTATTTATATTTATGGTGTGTTTGAAACTTAGGTAGCTAAAGTGTTAAAGTAAACTCTACTCTGATTTCTATTTTTTTGCCACACTCACTGTCAGGGTTATGCCGAAGAATTGATTGCATTCAGAATTTTTTTATTGAATTCATTTTGAATAGTTGTATAATGAAATGTAATGGCTATCATAATATAAACATGTATATTTATTAAACAACTAGTAAAGTATTATCAATATTATTATATTATAATATGAGCAAGTAAAGTCCTTTTCAATTTATTTGATGAGCAATTTTTGTAGGTTAAGACAACAATTTCTTTTTTCTTATTAAAAATCAGTCTTAATCTATTGTCATAGTTATATTTAGCTCTTAAAGGCATTTTTAATTTTAAAGACAATCATATTGGCCAGTCAGTTTCAATTTTAAGTGCATGAGATAACTTTATATTTCAGAATTTATTTTGTGTTATGCATTTGGTGGCATAGCATGTTTTTATTATTATTGTCTTGATGTATTTTATCCTTTGGGATATTCTCGAGGGTCAATTTACTTTGTGTTTAATAGGTTTTTATAGCCTACAAATAGTTAATGCAATTTATTTTTTGCTATAATGTATGCAGTTAGTGTTATTTGTAGGAAACCAAATGATATAGTTTAGAGTGAAATATTAATAGATTAATAAATTAATAAAGTAGTAAATAAATAAAAATAAAATGGATTATTTTTATTAATAAATAAATCAATTAATAAGTTAATAAATATTAATAGTATGTTTTATTCATTGTTTTAAAGATTTTTTGCTTTTATTAGAAGTTATTTTCAATTCTTTATTTTAAAAGCTCATTTAATTACTCAAAATTTTTTGCTTAGAGACACAAGCTGAACAATAGGAATTGAATGCAAAGAAAACAAACATAACATTTTTTCTATGCATTTGAAAAATAGATTAGGTCCTAATAACTCTCAGTTTATTTGATGTATGGTCTTCTGCATTTACTTAGCCTCCTAATGCCTAGAAAGTTGCTATAAATTAAAAAAATTGCTGTCATTTCAGGCAAAAATTTAGTATTGAAAGACAAAATCTGTAGCTGTGACAGTCATGACCAGCCAGCAGGCCAACGAGTCCACAGCTTGGCCGCGGCGGCTGCTATCAAACAGAGGTAGCTTCTTTGGCCAATTGAAATCCAGCTCAACTATTGCGGCAGTTTCAGCCGACACTGAAGCGGCTGTCAGGGATGCCAGCTTTGATGTTGGCACTTCCGGTTGCAGACAGCAGCGATCAGCTAGTGCCATTGCTGCTGCTTCTAGCAGCCAGCCGCCGCCTCCTCAACAGACTGTAAAATCTTGGCGCGAGAGTAAAGCTAAAAGCAGTCGAAGGTGAGAAAAAACTCGATTTAAGAAAACTTCAAATACTACTACTATAAATGTTAATTTTAGTATTAGTGTAACAAAAAACCTGTCAAAGGCTCAAATACTAATATGTAACTTACTATAAGTGTGCATTATCTGATTATTGAGCTGTTCTATGTGATTAATGAATTTAATTATGTGCACTTGCTCCAATCTATTTGAATGCCGATTAATTAACTTATTAATGAATTCAGAAAAAGCTCTATTGATTGCGCAGTTTTTTAGCACAGATCTGTACTTTTTAACTTTTAGAGGTCACGTACACACGTATAAAACAGAATGGGCGCTGCAGTCATGTCAACTAGTTTTTGCTTTGCAATCTACTCCCTACCCTTTTAGCCAAAAACAGAAGGACTTTTTGTTAACCATAAAAAGTAATTTAAGGACCGCTAGCTTTGATCCCACAGAAATTTTTTGCCTCTGCCTGGCGCCACGCCCTCCACCGAATTTTGATCCCAATACTCTCTTCCCCAGATGTCATTTGCTTCGATCTCTTCTTCTAGCTTCCATACCTCGCCATCGACTGCTTACGAAATCGGAACTCATTTGTCAGCCGCTTCTTCCCTAGCTTTCATTCTCCCGCAATAAATAATTCAAATCTCGTGATACTCCTCTCATATCATCCCATATGACTAACCCGTTGTCCAAATTTCAAGCCTCATGACCTAGCCCACCTGAAAATTTCGTCCCTCATGACCTTCCCCACCTGAAAATTTCGTCCCTCATAACCTTCCCCACCTCAAAATTTCGTCCCTCATAACCTTCCCCACCTCAAAATTTCGTCCCTCATAATCTTCCCCACCTCAAAATTTCGTCCCTCATAATCTTCCCCACCTCAAAATTTCGTCCCTCATAACCTTCCCCTTCTGAAAATTTTGTCCCTCATAACCTTCCCCTTCTGAAAATTTCGTCCCTCATAACCTTCCCCTTCTCAAAATTTCGTCCCTCATAACCTTCCCCACCTCAAAATGTCGTCCCTTATGACTTTCCCCTTCTCAAAATTTCGTCCCTCATGACCTTCCCCTTCTGAAAATTTCGTCCCTCATAACCTTCCCCTTCTGAAAATTTCGTCCCTCATAACCTTCCCCACCTCAAAATTTCGTCCCTCATGACTTTCCCCTTCTCAAAATTTCGTCCCTCATGACCTTCCCCTTCTGAAAATTTCGTCCCTCATAACCTACCCCACCTCAAAATTTCGTCCTTCATAACCTTCCCTTCCCCCAAAATTTCGTTCCCGCTACCAGCCAATCAAAATAACCATCTTAACGCTCCTTACGCAACACTCAACCTTGCCAGATACAAGCGCCTGGTATTCAAGAATGGCGAGTGCAACATATCGCAGTACAACATTAAAAAACGAAAGCGTCGCTTTCTAGCCGACATTTTCACCACCCTGGTGGACATCAAATGGCGCTACGCCCTGCTATTCTTCATCGTGGCATTCATCTCTAGTTGGCTGTTCTTCTCCCTAATCTGGTGGCTTGTCTGCTTCTCACACGGCGACTTCGATCATCCGAAGCCGAAAGGCTTCAAGCCGTGCGTTGTTAATTTATTAGATTTCACCGGAGCTTTGCTATTCTCTATAGAGACCCAGCACACTATTGGCTATGGGACCCGGTATCCCACCGACCGTTGCCCCGAAGCGGTGCTCATGGTGATGGTGCAAAGCTGCTTCGGAGTTATCATTCAGGTGATCATACGGTTCTAATTAAACAAATGATTTTAATAAAGCTTTTATGCGTGATTTACTTTTTAGCTCGTACTTATGTTATGTCTATATCATTCACCGGATTTATTTTCTAAATATATCTTATTTTCCAAATATCCCATTGGACAGATTTATCCCATTCTCGAATTATCCCATTCATCCGATTTATACCATTCTCCGAATATCCCATTCATCAGATTTATCCCATTCTCCGAATATCCCATTCACCAGATTTATCCCATTCTCGGAATATCCCATTCATCCGATTTATCCCATTTTCCAAAAATCCCATTCACCAGATTTATCCCATTCTCCGAATATCGCATTCATCAGATTTATCCCACTCTCCGAATATCCCTTTCATCAGATTTATCCCATTCTCCGAATATCCCATTCCTCCGATTTGTCCCATTCTCTGAATATCCCATTCATCAGATTTATCCCATTCTCCGAATATCCCATTCATCAGATTTATCCCATTTTCCCAAAATCCCATTCATCAGATTTATCCCATTCTCCGAATATCCCATTCACCAGATTTATCCCATTCTCGGAATATCCCATTCATCCGATTTATCCCATTTTCCAAAAATCCCATTCACCAGATTTATCCCATTCTCCGAATATCGCATTCATCAGATTTATCCCACTCTCCGAATATCCCTTTCATCAGATTTATCCCATTCTCCGAATATCCCATTCCTCCGATTTGTCCCATTCTCTGAATATCCCATTCATCAGATTTATCCCATTCTCCGAATATCCCATTCATCAGATTTATCCCATTTTCCCAAAATCCCATTCATCAGATTTATCCCATTCTCCGAATATCCCATTCATCAGATTTATCCTATTTTCCGAAAATCCCATTCATCAGATTTATCCCATTCTCCGAATATCCCATTCATCAGATTTATCCCATTCTCTGAATATCCCATTCATCAGATTTATCCCATTTTCCGAAAATCCCATTCATCAGATTTATCCCATTCTCCGAAAATCCCATTAATCATATTTATCCCATTCACTGAATATCTCATTTATCAGATTTATCCCATTCTCCGAATATCCCATTCACCAGATTTATCCCATTTTCCCAAAAATTCCATTCACCATATTTATCCCATTCTCCGAAAATTCCATTCATCAGATTTATCCCATTCCCCGAAAATCCCATTCATCCGATTTATACCATTCTCCGAATATCCCATTCACCAGATTTATCCCATTCTCCGAAAATCCCATTCATCAGATTTATCCCATTCTCCGAATATCCCATTCATCCGATTTATACCATTCTCCGACTATCCCATTCACCAGATTTATCCCATTCTCTGAATATCCCATTCATCAGATTTATCCCATTCTCCGAATATCCCATTCATCAGATTTATCCCATTCTCTGAATATCCCATTCATCAGATTTATCCCATTTTCCGAAAATCCCATTCACCAGATTTATCCCATTCTCCAAAAATCCCATTCATCAGATTTATCCCATTCTCTGAATATCTCATTTATCAGATTTATCCCATTTTCCGAATATCCCATTCACCAGATTTATCCCATTTTCCGAAAATCCCATTCACCAGATTTATCCCATTCTCCGAAAATTCCATTCATCAGATTTATCCCATTCTCTGAATATCTCATTTATCAGATTTATCCCATTTTCCGAATATCCCATTCACCAGATTTATCCCATTTTCCGAAAATCCCATTCACCAGATTTATACCATTCTCCGAATATCCTATTCACCAGATTTATCCCATTCTCCGAATATCCCATTCATCAGATTTATCCCATTCTCCGAATATCCCATTCATCCGATTATTACCATTCTCCGAATATCCCATTCACCAGATTTATCCCATTCTCTGAATATCCCATTCATCCGATTTATACCATTCTCCGAATATCCCATTCACCAGATTTATCCCATTTTCCGAATATCCCATTCATCAGATTTATCCCATTCTCCGAATATTGCATTCATCAGATTTATCCCACTCTCCGAATATCCCATTCTCCAAAAATCCCATTCACCAGATTTATCCCCTTCCCCGAAAATCCCAATCATCAGATTTATCCCATTCTCGAAATATCCCATTCATCCGATTTATCCCATTCTCTGAATATCCCATTCATCAGATTTATCCCATTCTCCGAATATCCCATTCATCAGATTTATCCCATTCTCTGAATATCCCATTCATCAGATTTATCCCATTTTCCGAAAATCCCATTCACCAGATTTATCCCATTCTCCAAAAATGCCATTCATCAGATTTATCCCATTCTCTGAATATCTCATTTATCAGATTTATCCCATTTTCCGAATATCCCATTCACCAGATTTATCCCATTTTCCGAAAATCCCATTCACCAGATTTATCCCATTCTCCGAAAATTCCATTCATCAGATTTATCCCATTCCCCGAAAATCCCATTCATCCGATTTATACCATTCTCCGAATATCCCATTCATCAGATTTATCCCATTCTCCGAATATCCCATTCATCAGATATGTCCCATTCTCTGAATATCCCATTCATCAGATTTATCCCATTTTCCGAAAATCCCATTCATCAGATTTATCCCATTCTCTGAATATCTCATTTATCAGATTTATCCCATTTTCCGAATATCCCATTCACCAGATTTATCCCATTTTCCGAAAATCCCATTCACCAGATTTATACCATTCTCCGAATATCCTATTCACCAGATTTATCCCATTCTCCGAATATCCCATTCATCAGATTTATCCCATTCTCCGAATATCCCATTCATCCGATTTATACCATTCTCCGAATATCCCATTCACCAGATTTATCCCATTCTCTGAATATCCCATTCATCAGATTTATCCCATTCTCCGAAAATCCCATTCATCAGATTTATCCCATTCTCCGAATATCCCATTCACCAGATTTATCCCATTTTCGGAATATCCCATTCATCTGATTTATACCATTCTCCGAATATCCCATTCACCAGATTTATCCCATTTTCCGAATATCCCATTCATCAGATTTATCCCATTCTCCGAATATTGCATTCATCAGATTTATCCCACTCTCCGAATATCCCATTCTCCAAAAATCCCATTCACCAGATTTATCCCCTTCCCCGAAAATCCCAATCATCAGATTAATCCCATTTTTGAAATATCCCATTCATCCGATTTATCCCATTCTCCGAATATCCCATTCATCAGATTTATTCCATTCTCCGAAAATTCCATTCATCAGATTTATCCCATTCTCCGAATATCCCTTTCATCAGATTTATCCCATTCTCCGAATATCCCATTCATCAGATTTATTCCATTCTCCGAAAATTCCATTCATGAGATTCATCCGATTTATCCCATTGTCCGAATATCCCATTAACCAGATTTATCCCATTTTCGGAATATCCCATTCATCCGATTTATACCATTCTCCGAATATCCCATTCATCAGATTTATCCCATTTTCCGAATATCCCATTCATCAGATTTATCCCATTCTCCGAATATTGCATTCATCAGATTTATCCCACTCTCCGAATATCCCATTCTCCAAAAATCCCATTCACCAGATTTATCCCCTTCCCCGAATATCCCATTCATCAGATTTATCCCATTCTCCGAATATCCCATTCATCAGATATGTCCCATTCTCTGAATATCCCATTCATCAGATTTATCCCATTTTCCGAAAATCCCATTCATCAGATTTATCCCATTCTCTGAATATCTCATTTATCAGATTTATCCCATTTTCCGAATATCCCATTCACCAGATTTATCCCATTTTCCGAAAATCCCATTCACCAGATTTATCCCATTCTCCGAAAATCCCATTCACCAGATTTATCCCATTCTCCGAAAATTCCATTCATCAGATTTATCCCATTCCCCGAAAATCCCATTCATCCGATTTATACCATTCTCCGAATATCCCATTCACCAGATTTATCCCATTTTCCGAAAATCCCATTCATCAGATTTATCCCATTCTCCGAATATCCCATTCATCAGATTTATTCCATTCTCCGAATATCCCATTCATCAGATTTATACCATTCTCCGAATATCCCATTCACCAGATTTATCCCATTCTCCAAAAAATCCCATTCATCAGATTTATCCCATTACTACTAAACTACCATACAAAATCGGAGGCAAAACCATCACTTCGTTCAGGTTTGCACTCCGATTTTGTATGGTCACAAGGTGTGGAAAGCGTAATAAATCGAAAAAATCGAAAACGTATTTTAGCAATGTCTGACAATTACAACAAATAATGCAATTTAGAAATTTATGTCATCAAATTTTCTCATTAAAAATGTGTTAAAACATGCGATATATGTGGTGATATTTGCAGTCACACAGTCGTAAAATTTTTTAAAAATTTAAAAAAATTAGCATATATAAGAGATATATAAACGGTGACACACATGATTTTTTTGTGCAAGAACTGTCAGAATTTTGGCAAAATTTTGGCAGAAAAAATTTTTCTTGCCAGTGATAGAATTCTGCCAACCAATAGGAAAGAAGGTAACTAGTATTTTATAAAAATGTAAATTACACTACTTATATAAGTAGAAATATTAACATTTTTCTTCTTATAAAAATAGACATGAATATAAGCGAAGAAGAATTCTATAAAAGAGAAGGTGAAGGATTAGGCGATTTAATAGGATCGTTTGGAAATTTAGTAAAAGACAATCTACCACTAATAGGAAAAGTTGGATCGGCTGCCGGTTCAATAGCATCAGCTGTTAAGGGTGGAATTGATGCCGCAAAATCGGCAGAAGAGTATCGAAAACTAAAAGACTTTAATGACATTTTAGAGATGCAAAAATATTTAAGTAGTATGAAAAAAGTTCAAGAAAATCCAGCTCCAGCTCAAGAAACTCCAGTTCCAGTTCAGCAAAATAAAATATCCTCAAATAGTTTAAAGGAGTATGAAGAGGCTTTAAAAAGAATAAAAGGAGGTAAAGGACTTAAGAAATTTTAAACACTTAAAAATGGACAGAATTACTGACGAAGATATAAGCAGAATAAACTTTCTCGAAGGTCTTTTAGGATATTTTGACATGACGAATAATGGAGATTTGAAGATATTAAATAGATTTGACAAACTAGCTAGCAAATTTAATTATGATTCAGAAACATTAAAACTGGCTTTTCAATATGCAGAAGGTGGAAGACCAATTTCATTTAAATATGGAAATAAGACTTATAGATTAACAGATTCCGATATTAAATTCTTATTGGGTACGCAAGTTAAAAAAGATGGTGGATTTCTTCCAATTCTTCCTTTGCTAGCAGGCCTAGGCGTAGCAGGAGTTGCAGCGAAACGCTTAAAAGATAACGCTGATCAACTTAGAGAGATGAAAGCCAAAAATGGCGGAATTCTTCCTCTAGCAGCACTTCTTCCTATAATATTCGGAGGATTAGCAGCAGCAGGTGGAGTAGCCGGAGGAGCTGCAGGAATTGCTAAAGCTGTTAATGATAAGAAAGCAGCAGACGAAGCAGCTAGAAGAGATGCAGAATTTAAAAGACAACAAATAAATAATGACGCAGCATTTAAACAAAAATTAGTTGATATACTTAATAGTTCTAGTTCTACATCTGAAGCAAAGGCTGAAGCTCTTAAAAAATTAAATAATATTGGTTCTGGTCTTATATTAATCTGGATCTGGCCTAATTTTGAGATCTAGCACTGTTGGAGAAGGAGTACAGACAAACTTCAAGAGTTTGGTCAAACATTAGAAAATACTGGAGTTAAAGCTAAAAACTTCTTCGAAAATATAGGTACTCAGTTTAGACCAACCATGGAGAAGATATTTAAAAAACGTGGAAAAGATTTCAACATCATTGAGAAAAAAGATGGAAATGGTTTATTCCTCGAGATTAGACCTAAATCAGGTTCTGGACTGTTCCTAAGATAAAAAATGTTAAAAAATTATTATAAAAATGTCTCGTGAAATTTTTCGAAACATTCTCAGAATGAAACGCGAAAGCGCCAAATCTTCAAATTCTGAAAGCAAGTCATCAGCAGAGCTGGGACTTCGTCCATCAACACCTCAAAGTAGTGTTGCAAGATCTAAAACTCTTCGAGATATTCAAAGCGATCTAGAAAGAAAAAGATTAATACAACAAGAGAGAAACAGACAAATATCTATTAAAAAAGAAATAGAAGATATGATTAGAAGAGAAAACGAAGAAAAGCTTCGAAGAGAATTAGAAGATAAGATTAGAAGAGATAATGAAGAAAAGCTTCGAAGAGAAAATGAGGAAAAACTTCAACAAGAAGTTGAAAGACTTAGGAGAGAAAATGAGGAATTAAGAAAGAATCAGAAGAAAACCAGAAAACGTCAAACACAAGTAGAAGAGGTTGAAATGGAAGAACAGCAAGATGAAATAGTAAGATATACATTCGAGCCAGTTCAAAATGTTGTTAATTTTATTCAGGATCAATTAGAACAAAATTACCAAATTGAATTTAGAAATGTGAGGATTAATCTTATTTTTCAGAATGGAGACGATAGAGAAGAAATCAGACAATTTACGGCGTATTTTAGAAATCAATACGAGTTCAAAGGTTGGTTAGACATAATTAGTAATAATTATAATCTTGATTTAAGTTATATGAGTGGAACTGTTGTAGTTATTAAAAATGCATTTGCAATGCACGCAAGGTCTCAACAAGGTATGGGAACTAATGTTAGTTACTCAATCGAAGAGTATGTTGGAGAAAATTGCTACATTCCAACAGATGGAAATTGCTTCTTCAAATGTGTGCAATTTATATATAAGGATGAAGCTCCAACTATGGAGGAGTATTCTAAGTGGTTATATGATTCTAGAACACAAAGGGGTAAAATGACCAATAGTAGAATAGGTAAATTTAATGAGAAATTCAATCTACATATGGCTATTTATAATAAAAAAAGATCAATTAAACCAGATAGTGAAAGATTCTTTAACCACGACTGGCTATTAGTTAATTACGTTCATGATGATAAAAATCAAACAATTGGACACTACTGTTTAATAAGAGATAGTAATAGGAATGCTGGTGTAATGGAGATAAAAAATAATTACAAGGTTGTACATAAAACACCAAATGAAGAAAATATAAAAGACATTAAACAATATGCCTCATCTCAAAAAACGAATGAAAAAAGTGTGTTTGTTATTGATTTTGAAACATATAATAATGATAGTAGTTATGCTTGTCCTTATGCCGTAGGCGTTATAAATTTTGATAAATTCTCTAAAACAATATCTAAAGATGACTTAGCACATAATGCAAATAATCCAAGCATTGTACAAAAACTAAAAGGTTTAACTAAAATATTTGTGTCTGAAAGAGGATGTGATTTTAAAGGCATTTCAAAACAGCTCGACTGTGTAAGACAAATGTTTAAATATTTTGGACGTATTTCTACAAAGAAGATTCTTTTAGTTGCGCACAACTCTTCTAGATTTGATTCATATATTCCATTATTTTGCAAGCTTAAACCAGTTAGAATATTGAAAACATCTCGAGGAATTCTATCAGTTACTTTTATAAATGAGTATACTTCTCCGGAAGTAATTAAAGGCAATTAATAAGAAAAAGAAGAAAAACTTTAAAGACTCTAAACAAGCTATAACATTTGTGTGTTCACAACAACATTTCGTAAGATCTCTAGCTGCTTTTTGTGATTCTATGAAGATACCCCAATATTTGAGAAAAACTTCTCTAGTTCATAATTTTAAAGAATCTGACTATTTAGAAAGAAAGCACGAGTGGTATGAATATCTCCAGTTTGATGTAATATCTCTAGCATCGTGCATTTATAAATATAATTCAATTATGATGGAAATTGGAGGATTTTCTATGTTCGATACACTAACGTGTTCATCTCTAACTCTTAAAATGTGGTTTAAAGACTTTGTGCAATATGAAGATAAAATGAAAGAATATCTCAAAAATAAGGTTGAGACAAATTATATTAAACTATTAAAACAAACTATACATCCTATGTCAATTGAAGAATATTTTTGTTCCGCTGACAAAGAAGTAAAGGATAAACTAAGTAAGGAATTTTCGATTCACTCTCACGTCGATCCATTTATTAGAGTATTCATGAGGAAAGCTATAAAAGGTGGAAGAGTGTTTGCAAATATTAATAGGTTTAAAAGTAAGCATTTGCCATCTATTTTCAAAATATTAAGAAAGTATGTGAATGGAGAAAAAAGAAAAGAAGTAATTGAAAATTATCTAAAACTTCCTAAGGAGACTAAACAAACTATAGCAAAAGAGTTGAAATCTGAATTGGGTGTATTAGAAGACATTCTTATGAATTTTGATGGAGTATCTCTATATCCTTCAGCTATGACAGACAAGGATGGAGAATATCCGAGAATTGAAAGTGCTAGAGAATTTGTAAAAGAAGAAGAGCAAGAAATTCTAGATAAATTTAATTCTCAAACATTTAGACCAAAATCAGCAATTCTTAAAGTGTTGTACCAAAATCCCAAAGATCTATTTCTTCAACATCTATCAGCAAAAGATAAAATAAAAGTCAATGGAAAAACACAATGCGTTAATAGATTTAGAAATGGAATTGTTATGGACACTTTATGCTCTGTAGACATTCAAGAAATAGTAAGAATGGGTGGAAAAATATTGAGAATATATTCTGGAATTATATATGAAGAAAACTACAAAATATCACCATTTGATGCTTATATACACAAGTTATTTACTCTAAGGAAAAAGTACATTGCTGATGGAAATGAAGCAGGTTCTAACTTGATAAAACTACTTATGAATGCTCTATTTGGTAAAACAGTTCAGAAGGATATAACATTCACATCACACTTGTGGAATGAAGAAACACTGAAAACTAATTATGATGACACTATTAAAAATTACGAGAGGATATGTGAAGACTTATACTATGTTGAAAAAAAGAAAGATGAGACAGAATACTTTGCAGAAAATAATAATCGTAATGAAGACTTGGAAGAAATACTAGGAGAATGCCCAACAACTGGTTTATGTCCAGCACAATTAGGAATATTCATATTAGCTCACGCAAGAAGAATAATGAACAATTTTATAATTTCAATCAAAGGCTCTAAAGAACCTAAGGTTTATTACGGAGATACTGACTCACTATATATTCATATGAAGAATTGGAACATTTTAAACGAGCATGGATATGTTGGAAGTAATCTATCTCAAGGTAAAAATGATTATGGAGATGGAGGAATTATATTTGGATACTTTCTAGCACCAAAAGTTAAATACTGTTTAGTTCTAACAGATAACTATATAATTGAAGAGAAAAAAACATTTAAAGGATGTAATAATAAAAAAGTAAATTTCAATGATTATGACAATCTATATCGTTCTAAGGTTGTAGATGTTGAAAATCCTGCACCATGGAAAAGATCTCTATCAAGTGGAGTTAAAATACCAGAAGGAGAAGATGCGATAAAAAATAAAATTTTCTCACCATTTATAAATTCATATAAGAGAAGACAAGCAGATGAGAATGGAGTAATGTTTCCATACTATAGTGAAGATGTAAGAGACAATGACTATGAAGAATGTGAAGAGGAAGAAGGAATTGAATTCATATGAACGACGAAGTCACAGCTCAGCTGAACATTTTTCTAAGTTTCTCACATGCTATTTTATAATTATAATCTTTTATTTTTTGTTTCACATCATCTCTCAATTCGTGCAGTATTGATATGTTATCATAATTCAAAATGAATAGATTATCTATATCTTCGTGAATTTCAATGAGTTTTTGTATTTGTTTACTTTCAATCAAAATTTTAATTTTTTCTAGTTTATTTCTAATATCAGATAATTGATCTCTAATTTCTACTTTTCTATCAAATAGATAGTCAATGTATTCATAGTCGTGTTCAGTTGTTCTCATAATTTCCTTTTTAATTCTAAACTTCTCAATGTATAATTTAATTTGCTTATCATAAAGAGTAGCTCTAACTTTCATAAGTTTTATAATACCTCTATCATTTCGAACGGCTTTTTCATTATCATTCATTAGTTTCATAAAAATAATAGTTTTTTCATTGAGACCAGGACATGTCAATTCTGTGTTGTCTATTTTGGACTCGCCCATTTTATAGGAAAAAAATTAAATATCTCGAACAGTCTTCCTAATAGTTTTAGAACATTCGTTCTTGTCAACTTTTTTCAGAAATTTAATATCATTATTATCATCAATCTTTATATAATACATTTTTGGTTTTGTCAAAACAGAGCAAGGAAAATCTTGTCCTTTAACACAAAGAATAATGTCCTCGGCTTTTGCCGAACCTAAGGTTCTATCAGCAGATAGATAGAAGAATATTACGGGTATTCCTAAAAATTTAACCTGTCTTAAACACAAGATTTCATATTGAATATTTTTTGCAATTGTTTCTGGAGTATAGAATTGAAGTTTAATGTTGTCAGTCTTAAACCACTTTTCCATTTTTTCAAGAAAAAAATGACAATTCAAATTGAGTGTGATAGTTGTAATGTTCTCATGAGTAAGAAGAAAACATCGTATGATGAGCCGTACTACTTTTGCTATGGTTGTGGAAAAATAGTCAATCTTCAGAAAACGAAAAGATTTAGTATATCTTACACATATTTTAGAAATGTAATAATTAAAAATCTATCATTTTCAATAATTCCATTTAATCCTCTTTATATACCATGTCGAGGTGTATACTTATATAAAGAATTTTTTACAAAAAATAATGGTAGTGGATTAAGTTCTAGAGAGATTGAAAAAATTTTAACATTAGCACAACATTACTTTATATATCTTTCTAAGAATTGTACAAAAATTGGAAAGTGGAATATGCCAAATGAAATGTTATTAAAGAATGTCTAGAATTTTTATGTATTAATAAAAAGTTCGAACCAAAGATTAAAAGAAAATTAATATTGTGGGAAGAATTCATCGTTGATTTAATTCTAGATATAAGGAAGTTGAGATTAATTCCAAGAGAACGGACATAGTCCTCGGCAAAAGCCGAACCTTAAGATTCTTCAACAATACTAACATTGTCGCGAGAATTGAAAACTACTTCTGAATGTGTTAGAGATTCTTCAATTTTTATGTTTTACTTTTTTCTCAACATTTGTAATAGACTTCTGAACACTTAACTCTTTTAATTCATTTTCAGTAAAACTTCCAATGTCTAATATTCGATTACGTTCCTTAATGTATTTGTCATATAATTCTACAGCAGTAGTCAATTCTGAGAATGATATTACACCATCATCGATTATTTTCTTAACGTACAAATATAATAGATTTTTGAATTGAAATGCTAAATCTCTAATGGAATTGTACTTCTCCTTTTGTTTTTTAAAATATAGTTTTATTGCTAAAATAATTGATAAATTTTTCAATAGTTCAAATAGAGATAGAACACCTATAGAAACTCCTAAAAATGTTGGAGATATATGACTTGTGTTAGGTAATGTTTGAATAATACCTAATATGGCAACAATTGTAACTGTCAAACTTCCTAAGCCAATGCTGAAAAAATCGAGATTCCTTATTTGATTAGAAGCACGTATAGACTTTTTAAAATATAAATCATAATCTTTTGAAATATTATCAATATTGATTTTCATCATACCTTTTCTTTGATTAAACAAATCTCTTTCACTATGTTCAACTTCTGTCAGCGGGAACATTTTTTACTCTATTTTTATTAAAATTAATATGAATTCGCCTCTTTCTTTTGGAATTTGTCCACTACTAATTAAGTATTGTATTGTAGTAATAATCTCTTTCTTAACCCATTTGAATCCAACTTTCCAATATTCTTGAAGAATTAAATGTGTTTGTAGAAGTTTAATTAATTCCTGAAGTTTCTTATTATCAACAACATTTACACCAGTGAATAAGAGAGCTGTCTTTTCTTTAAAAACTTTTCTATTTTCAGATTGTTGTGGAACTTGAACTACAATTTGTTGTCTAGTAGAATTACTTCTGGCAAAGGCCATTTTATAGTGAAAAAATACTAAATAGGTTCGTCGAGATAAGAACTTGCTGGAAAGTTATAACCTATTCCACTACTTCTTGTAACAATAGCACCTCTGATGAAATGAGCTGCAGCCTCTCCTCCAGTTCTAGCACCAAAACCCATTAAGGTTCCGGTTTTATCTAGTGTCCCCCAAGTAGCATTGGCATAATTAAAATTATTTTCTCCAACATTTGTATATGCTCTTGTGGTAGTGTTGAATAAACTTAATCGATACCAGATTCTTTGATTAACCATATTAATCTCAAACCTATGCCAACTTCCATTATCAATGTTAGCATAAGTTACAGTTTGATCAGCATCTGTATTAACATTACCTCGTTGAGTAACTCCATCTGATCTTCTATTACTCCATAAAATTCCGAATCTATCATGCCATTCACTAGCAAATACAATTAATCCAACAGGGCTTGTTAAACCCGAGCCATTTTCAACAGTTGGTCTTTCTTTGCAGAATGCATAAAACCAAACTGCATCTGCTCCACTATCTGTAGCATTTTCTACTTTAAAGAAGAATGATGTAGAAATATTTTGAAAATGTGTAAAGTTAAATTGCATAGCTCCATTAACATCCGCAACCTCCCGCGTTAATCTTATACCGTTTGCAGAATCGATATAAGATGCATCTCCGAATAATGTCGCCGTTGGATTAGTGTCTCCAGCAGTTGTTGGATTTTGAAAACCATTCCAATTACAAATAGGCCCTTCGAAAAGTGCTGCATTAATAGCTGGAATATTATCTAACTTATTTTTATCTGCTGCAGACATACGACCATCATTAGAATCTGTTGCTAATCTATCAACATAATCTCTCGGAGCTGCTGAAAGTGGAGTAGTAGGCCAATTTAAATTCCCCAGAGTTTGACGAGTTTCAAAAAGTTGAATTTGTCTAATTTCTATAGGAGTTGTAGCATTACCTCCAGTTGGAAAGAAGAAACTGAAGAATCTATAAAATGTAAAAGGCAATTCTGTCAATGATGAAGAAGTTGCTTGAATTGTTGAAAATGAAGTTCGAATTGTTGTCCATGGTTCTACATTACTATTTCTACCTCTTATAGACCATCCTGATGGAACATCAATATTTGGTGAACCCGTTATTCTTATTTCCCTAATTTGTCTAGGATATAATGTAAATGTGAAAATAATTTCCATATTAGTTGTCGTACCAACATTAGGAGACCAACCTGTTGTTAATGTTCCGTCAGCAACTAAGAAGGCATTATCATTGTTTTCAGATGCTGAAACAATAAGTTCGTTGTTCGAAGTATTCGATGTTAATGGATTAGTTACGAAAATATCTCGATAAGTGTTTTGTATTCTCTCATTTAGTTGACCAAAATTAACGCTGTCTTCGTTATCGACACCAAATTGTAGATTGGTTAATTTATGTCCTTTCATATCTAGATTTCTTGAAATTGATTGAAGATATCTAGCATCAGACTCGGCCTTAGAGTAAGAGTCGTTTATAATTCTTCTATATATTTGAAATCTATCCAAACCTGAATTACCTGTTCCAGAAATACAAAATAATCTAAAATAGGTAAATGAGAGCTCTGTGTTTTGAGTAACATTAAAAGTTGAGACTCTAGGAGATGCTTGAATAGTTGTATTTTGTGTTGGGATTAATACTGTCCAATTAGAATCATCATTACTTCCTTCAAATCTCCACGAAGATATTTGTTCTGTTGAATTACTTCCGTGACCTGCTAAATCTATTTTATAACATACTATTGCAGTAGGACATTGTACTTTAATCCAAAAAATCAGAAGTGGGTTAAAATATTACCTAGAATTGTTAAAGAATATAATAACTCATATCATAGAAGTATTAAAATGACTCCTCAGCAAGCTTATAATAATCCCGAAAAAATTAGAAATGAGTTTGAAAATATTAAAAAAAGTAAAAACAATTTTAAAGTTGGAGATGAAGTTTACATTTATAAATGGAAGGATAAATTTGAAAAAGGTAGAAAAGGATATTGGAAAATAAGTGAAAAATTTATTATTAGTAAAGTTTTGAAAACTAATCCAACAACGTATATAATTGCTGATAAGAATGGTGAAGAAATTTTAGGATCTTTTTATGAAAATCAAATAATAAAAGCAAGTTAATTATGTTCAATAACGTCGTCTATATCGCTATCATAATTAAAATACTCTGCCATTCCGATAACTAATAAGCCATGCTGAATTGTATCAAGTTTTTGATCTTCGTTTAATGGATATAATTTTATCTCGGAAGAAGGTGAAATTTTTAAATAAACTTCATCAATTTCACAACTTTCAATTTTTTCTCTTATATCTCTAACTTGAACATTAACTATTTCAAATTTCTCATAAACCGAAATAGTTATTTTATTTACCATTTTTTTGCACAAAAAAATCATGTGTGTCACCGTTGATATATCTCTTATATATGCTAATTTTTTTAAATTTTTAAAAAATTTTACGACTGTGTGACTGCAAATATCACCACATATATCGCATGTTTTAACACATTTTTAATGAGAAAATTTGATGACATAAATTTCTAAATTGCATTATTTGTTGTAATTGTCAGACATTGCTAAAATACGTTTTCGATTTTTTCGATTTATTACGCTTTCCACACCTTGTGACCATACAAAATCGGAGTGCAAACCTGAACGAAGTGATGGTTTTGCCTCCGATTTTGTATGGTAGTTTAGTAGTCCCATTCTCTGAATATCCCATTCATCAGATTTATCCCATTCTCCGAATATCCCATTCACCAGATTTATCCCATTCTCCAAAACATCCCATTCATCAGATTTATCCCATTCTCCGAAAATCCCATTCATCAGATTTATCCATTCTCCGAATATCCCATTCACCAGATTTATCCCATTCTCGGAATATCCCATTCATCCGATATATACCATTCTCCGAATATCCCATTCACCAGATTTATCCCATTTTCCGAAAATCCCACTCACCAGATTTATCCCATTTTCCGAAAATCCCATTCATCAGATTTATCCCATTCTCCGAAAATCCCATTAATCAGATTTATCCCATTCTCCGAATACCCCATTCATCAGATTTATCCCATTCTCTGAATATCCCATTCCCCTGTGAAACTTTCGTCTGGAAATTTCGTCTGGAAAAATGTTTTCCAGTTGGGAAATTGAAAAATTTCCCGATGAAAAGTGCGTTTCCAGACTTTTGCTCAGGAAATGCATCGGGATTACATCGGGAAATAAATTTTCATACCAACAGCCAGGAATGCGTCAGTAAATTAAAAAATTTCCACACAAACAGTCTGGAAATTGGTCAGGAAATTCGTGCGGAAATTCGGGTGTTTCCCGACCTAGAGATTCCGGAAGAAATTCCCGGTTTGTATGGAAAATGGAAAGGAGTTTGCTTCGAAAATACAATTGCCAAGAGAATGGCAAGGGTATCTATGAAAAGAATAGTAATCTAAAAGGTCTGACGAGGGGTAATGAAGCCTCGCTGACATATAGAGTAGCCAATTGGACTGTCTTCTTGTGAAACTTAAAAGTCTGACGAGGGGTAATGAAGCCTCGCTGACAGACAAGGCAGTCAGTTGGTCTGTCTGCCCTTTAAACTTAAAATTAATCTGACGAGGGGTAATGAAGCCTCGCCCGTTGTGCGGCAAAACTGATCTGTATATTCAGTCAGTAAGAACTGTAGCGTCCGTAATGTGAGGCCGCGCCCACCCTCTGTACCGGCGACAGCTTGTCAACAGACAAAATGTTGCGCCCATATTAGGAGACCAACCTGTTGTTAATGTTCCGTCAGCAACTAAGAAGGCATTATCATTGTTTTCAGATGCTGAAACAATAAGTTCGTTGTTCGAAGTATTCGATGTTAATGGATTAGTTACGAAAATATCTCGATAAGTGTTTTGTATTCTCTCATTTAGTTGACCAAAATTAACGCTGTCTTCGTTATCGACACCAAATTGTAGATTGGTTAATTTATGTCCTTTCATATCTAGATTTCTTGAAATTGATTGAAGATATCTAGCATCAGACTCGGCCTTAGAGTAAGAGTCGTTTATAATTCTTCTATATATTTGAAATCTATCCAAACCTGAATTACCTGTTCCAGAAATACAAAATAATCTAAAATAGGTAAATGAGAGCTCTGTGTTTTGAGTAACATTAAAAGTTGAGACTCTAGGAGATGCTTGAATAGTTGTATTTTGTGTTGGGATTAATACTGTCCAATTAGAATCATCATTACTTCCTTCAAATCTCCACGAAGATATTTGTTCTGTTGAATTACTTCCGTGACCTGCTAAATCTATTTTATAACATACTATTGCAGTAGGACATTGTACTTTAATCCAAAAAATCAGAAGTGGGTTAAAATATTACCTAGAATTGTTAAAGAATATAATAACTCATATCATAGAAGTATTAAAATGACTCCTCAGCAAGCTTATAATAATCCCGAAAAAATTAGAAATGAGTTTGAAAATATTAAAAAAAGTAAAAACAATTTTAAAGTTGGAGATGAAGTTTACATTTATAAATGGAAGGATAAATTTGAAAAAGGTAGAAAAGGATATTGGAAAATAAGTGAAAAATTTATTATTAGTAAAGTTTTGAAAACTAATCCAACAACGTATATAATTGCTGATAAGAATGGTGAAGAAATTTTAGGATCTTTTTATGAAAATCAAATAATAAAAGCAAGTTAATTATGTTCAATAACGTCGTCTATATCGCTATCATAATTAAAATACTCTGCCATTCCGATAACTAATAAGCCATGCTGAATTGTATCAAGTTTTTGATCTTCGTTTAATGGATATAATTTTATCTCGGAAGAAGGTGAAATTTTTAAATAAACTTCATCAATTTCACAACTTTCAATTTTTTCTCTTATATCTCTAACTTGAACATTAACTATTTCAAATTTCTCATAAACCGAAATAGTTATTTTATTTACCATTTTTTTGCACAAAAAAATCATGTGTGTCACCGTTGATATATCTCTTATATATGCTAATTTTTTTAAATTTTTAAAAAATTTTACGACTGTGTGACTGCAAATATCACCACATATATCGCATGTTTTAACACATTTTTAATGAGAAAATTTGATGACATAAATTTCTAAATTGCATTATTTGTTGTAATTGTCAGACATTGCTAAAATACGTTTTCGATTTTTTCGATTTATTACGCTTTCCACACCTTGTGACCATACAAAATCGGAGTGCAAACCTGAACGAAGTGATGGTTTTGCCTCCGATTTTGTATGGTAGTTTAGTAGTCCCATTCTCTGAATATCCCATTCATCAGATTTATCCCATTCTCCGAATATCCCATTCACCAGATTTATCCCATTCTCCAAAACATCCCATTCATCAGATTTATCCCATTCTCCGAAAATCCCATTCATCAGATTTATCCATTCTCCGAATATCCCATTCACCAGATTTATCCCATTCTCGGAATATCCCATTCATCCGATATATACCATTCTCCGAATATCCCATTCACCAGATTTATCCCATTTTCCGAAAATCCCACTCACCAGATTTATCCCATTTTCCGAAAATCCCATTCATCAGATTTATCCCATTCTCCGAAAATCCCATTAATCAGATTTATCCCATTCTCCGAATACCCCATTCATCAGATTTATCCCATTCTCTGAATATCCCATTCCCCTGTGAAACTTTCGTCTGGAAATTTCGTCTGGAAAAATGTTTTCCAGTTGGGAAATTGAAAAATTTCCCGATGAAAAGTGCGTTTCCAGACTTTTGCTCAGGAAATGCATCGGGATTACATCGGGAAATAAATTTTCATACCAACAGCCAGGAATGCGTCAGTAAATTAAAAAATTTCCACACAAACAGTCTGGAAATTGGTCAGGAAATTCGTGCGGAAATTCGGGTGTTTCCCGACCTAGAGATTCCGGAAGAAATTCCCGGTTTGTATGGAAAATGGAAAGGAGTTTGCTTCGAAAATACAATTGCCAAGAGAATGGCAAGGGTATCTATGAAAAGAATAGTAATCTAAAAGGTCTGACGAGGGGTAATGAAGCCTCGCTGACATATAGAGTAGCCAATTGGACTGTCTTCTTGTGAAACTTAAAAGTCTGACGAGGGGTAATGAAGCCTCGCTGACAGACAAGGCAGTCAGTTGGTCTGTCTGCCCTTTAAACTTAAAATTAATCTGACGAGGGGTAATGAAGCCTCGCCCGTTGTGCGGCAAAACTGATCTGTATATTCAGTCAGTAAGAACTGTAGCGTCCGTAATGTGAGGCCGCGCCCACCCTCTGTACCGGCGACAGCTTGTCAACAGACAAAATGTTGCGCCCATATTAGGAGACCAACCTGTTGTTAATGTTCCGTCAGCAACTAAGAAGGCATTATCATTGTTTTCAGATGCTGAAACAATAAGTTCGTTGTTCGAAGTATTCGATGTTAATGGATTAGTTACGAAAATATCTCGATAAGTGTTTTGTATTCTCTCATTTAGTTGACCAAAATTAACGCTGTCTTCGTTATCGACACCAAATTGTAGATTGGTTAATTTATGTCCTTTCATATCTAGATTTCTTGAAATTGATTGAAGATATCTAGCATCAGACTCGGCCTTAGAGTAAGAGTCGTTTATAATTCTTCTATATATTTGAAATCTATCCAAACCTGAATTACCTGTTCCAGAAATACAAAATAATCTAAAATAGGTAAATGAGAGCTCTGTGTTTTGAGTAACATTAAAAGTTGAGACTCTAGGAGATGCTTGAATAGTTGTATTTTGTGTTGGGATTAATACTGTCCAATTAGAATCATCATTACTTCCTTCAAATCTCCACGAAGATATTTGTTCTGTTGAATTACTTCCGTGACCTGCTAAATCTATTTTATAACATACTATTGCAGTAGGACATTGTACTTTAATCCAAAAAATCAGAAGTGGGTTAAAATATTACCTAGAATTGTTAAAGAATATAATAACTCATATCATAGAAGTATTAAAATGACTCCTCAGCAAGCTTATAATAATCCCGAAAAAATTAGAAATGAGTTTGAAAATATTAAAAAAAGTAAAAACAATTTTAAAGTTGGAGATGAAGTTTACATTTATAAATGGAAGGATAAATTTGAAAAAGGTAGAAAAGGATATTGGAAAATAAGTGAAAAATTTATTATTAGTAAAGTTTTGAAAACTAATCCAACAACGTATATAATTGCTGATAAGAATGGTGAAGAAATTTTAGGATCTTTTTATGAAAATCAAATAATAAAAGCAAGTTAATTATGTTCAATAACGTCGTCTATATCGCTATCATAATTAAAATACTCTGCCATTCCGATAACTAATAAGCCATGCTGAATTGTATCAAGTTTTTGATCTTCGTTTAATGGATATAATTTTATCTCGGAAGAAGGTGAAATTTTTAAATAAACTTCATCAATTTCACAACTTTCAATTTTTTCTCTTATATCTCTAACTTGAACATTAACTATTTCAAATTTCTCATAAACCGAAATAGTTATTTTATTTACCATTTTTTTGCACAAAAAAATCATGTGTGTCACCGTTTATATATCTCTTATATATGCTAATTTTTTTAAATTTTTAAAAAATTTTACGACTGTGTGACTGCAAATATCACCACATATATCGCATGTTTTAACACATTTTTAATGAGAAAATTTGATGACATAAATTTCTAAATTGCATTATTTGTTGTAATTGTCAGACATTGCTAAAATACGTTTTCGATTTTTTCGATTTATTACGCTTTCCACACCTTGTGACCATACAAAATCGGAGTGCAAACCTGAACGAAGTGATGGTTTTGCCTCCGATTTTGTATGGTAGTTTAGTAGTCCCATTCTCTGAATATCCCATTCATCAGATTTATCCCATTCTCCGAATATCCCATTCACCAGATTTATCCCATTCTCCAAAACATCCCATTCATCAGATTTATCCCATTCTCCGAAAATCCCATTCATCAGATTTATCCATTCTCCGAATATCCCATTCACCAGATTTATCCCATTCTCGGAATATCCCATTCATCCGATATATACCATTCTCCGAATATCCCATTCACCAGATTTATCCCATTTTCCGAAAATCCCACTCACCAGATTTATCCCATTTTCCGAAAATCCCATTCATCAGATTTATCCCATTCTCCGAAAATCCCATTAATCAGATTTATCCCATTCTCCGAATACCCCATTCATCAGATTTATCCCATTCTCTGAATATCCCATTCCCCTGTGAAACTTTCGTCTGGAAATTTCGTCTGGAAAAATGTTTTCCAGTTGGGAAATTGAAAAATTTCCCGATGAAAAGTGCGTTTCCAGACTTTTGCTCAGGAAATGCATCGGGATTACATCGGGAAATAAATTTTCATACCAACAGCCAGGAATGCGTCAGTAAATTAAAAAATTTCCACACAAACAGTCTGGAAATTGGTCAGGAAATTCGTGCGGAAATTCGGGTGTTTCCCGACCTAGAGATTCCGGAAGAAATTCCCGGTTTGTATGGAAAATGGAAAGGAGTTTGCTTCGAAAATACAATTGCCAAGAGAATGGCAAGGGTATCTATGAAAAGAATAGTAATCTAAAAGGTCTGACGAGGGGTAATGAAGCCTCGCTGACATATAGAGTAGCCAATTGGACTGTCTTCTTGTGAAACTTAAAAGTCTGACGAGGGGTAATGAAGCCTCGCTGACAGACAAGGCAGTCAGTTGGTCTGTCTGCCCTTTAAACTTAAAATTAATCTGACGAGGGGTAATGAAGCCTCGCCCGTTGTGCGGCAAAACTGATCTGTATATTCAGTCAGTAAGAACTGTAGCGTCCGTAATGTGAGGCCGCGCCCACCCTCTGTACCGGCGACAGCTTGTCAACAGACAAAATGTTGCGCCCATATTGTGTACGAGAGGTTTGACTCCCATTGGCACGTAGTCTGTCGCAGCTGCTTAGTGTACCGAATTGTTTACTATTTTACACTTGGTACAGCTGGGTGTCAGAGTGAGACTGTGGCATAGTTCCAAATGCTCTAACTGGCCCAGTGTCTAAAGCAGCTTATTCCTATTAAGACAGACGCTAATCCGGTTTGCGCCGGTGCGTGCATCCATTGGGTTGTCTAAGACGTTTGCAGTCAAACTGAGTAAAGATCATTTGGTTTGTAAATCAGTATCACGAGGGGTAATGAAACCTCGCTGACATATAGAGTAGTCAGTTGGACTGTCTGTCTGGGAGAGTTAAAGGTCTGACGAGGGGTAATGCAGCCTCGCTAACATATAGAGTAGTCAGTTGGACTGTCTGTCTGGGAAAGTATTGAAAACATTGACGACATCGACGCCAAATCGACCACCAGCGTCATCTGCAGCGGAACAACCATCAACTGCGTAAGCATGTCTTAGTATGCTAGTATGCTGCATGATTTTTCACTCACAGAGGGTGCGTGCCCTCCGCGTAAAGTATGTCAACCTGTGTTTTCATTAACAATAGTTTCGTTCCTTTGCGACGTCTAACAATGGCCGCGCCAATTGGCGGGTTGATGAACCGCCCAGTCCGTCCGCAGCAAAATCTAGCTGGTGTTTGGCTATCGCGCAGCCAGCCAATGGAGATCTCCAGGCAAACGCGAGCCCCTAGTTTAATTTCGAGTCGGAGGCTCGGAGCAGATCGCCTATCGACAAGGCGAACTGAAGCGTAGTATTAGGAGTAGATTACTGTACAAGTG
The DNA here is from genome assembly GCA_950096795.1 of Macrostomum cliftonense. Lineage (NCBI taxonomy): Eukaryota > Metazoa > Platyhelminthes > Macrostomidae > Macrostomum > Macrostomum cliftonense. The sequence goes on along the minus strand of CATNEM010000213.1, from coordinate 80,578 downwards.
ATTGTTTTGTTTGGTTTACGCCGCGTACAGTTAGTTTCGCGCACTTCAGCTTCGTTGTTCTCATAACTTCCCTCCAAAGTTAACAATTTCAACATTTAATTAACATTCTTAAATGCGACCGTCCTGCCTGCCTAATAACTTGTTTTCATCCGCTGTATTATTCCCCGTGTCACCTACTACTGCTGCTTTAATACAGCCGTAGCGCACCATTGAAAATAATCCGGCTTGCTCTTCAATGCTCGCATTCGACTTCTGTGCAACATTGTTTTAATTTGATTTCAGCCGCCTCTGGATCACATACCTTTGGGTCTCTGGCGAAAATTTTCAAGTCTGCCAGGCGCTACTTTGTTGGGAAATGAAAAATTTCCAGGTATCGGGAAATCTAGAATGATCCCGACGACTTCATTGGGAAATGAAGAAATTCCAGGCATCGGGAAATCTGGTCGGATCCCGACGACTTCATTGGGAAATGAAGAAATTCCAGGCATCGGGAAATCTGGTCGGATCCCGACGACTTCATTGGGAAATGAAAGAAATTCCAGGCATCGGGAAATCTGGTCGGATCCCGACGACTTCATTGGGAAATTCATAATTTCCAAATTTGTGTTTCCCGACTGTTCGTCAGGAAATCTGCAACATTCCGTAACACTTCGTCGGGAAATTCGTCGGGAAATAATACATTATGGAAATGGGCGAATTTCCCGACGAAGTCAAAAATTTCCCGACCAAATTTCCAGACGAAAGTTTCACAGGGTCATCAGATTTATCCCATTCTCCGAAAATCCCATTCATCAGATTTATCCCATTCTCTGAATATCCCATTCATCAGATTTATCCCATTCTCCGAAAATCCCATTCATCAGATTTATCCCATTCTCGGAATATTCCATTCATCAGATTTATCCCATTCTCCGAAAATCCCATTCATCAGATTTATCCCATTCTCTGAATATCCCATTCATCAGATTTATCCCATTCTCCGAAAATCCCATTCATCAGATTTATCCCATTCTCGGAATATTCCATTCATCAGATTTATCCCATTCTCCGAATATCCCATTCATCAGATTTATCCCATTCTCTGAATATCCCATTCATCAGATTTATCCCATTCTCCGAAAATCCCATTCATCAGATTTATCCCATTCTCCGAAAATCCCATTCATCCGATTTATACCATTCTCCGAATATCCTATTCACCCGATTTATCCCATTCTCCGAATACATACTAGTCTCCAAATTTAACTCATTCACCATGTTTATCCAATAGTATAGATTTTTCCTTTTTCCATATTTATCCCATTGACTAAATTTATGCAATTTGCATTATTTATCCCGTTATTTAAAGATTCAGCTCTACCAGTTTCCAAATTTATTCCCCATTCAATCCCACTGATCCCTAGGCCCTCATGACTGGCCTGGTATTCGCCAAATTATCCCGTCCGAAGAAGCGCGCGGAGACGCTGATGTTCAGCAAGAGCGCCGTCATCTGCAAGCGCGACGGCCAAAGGGTGCTGCTGTTCAGAGTGGGCGACATGCGCAAATCCCAGCTAATAGAGGCCCACATTCGCGGCATTCTGATTAAGAAACGAATCACTAAGGAGAACGAAGTGCTACCATTGGAACAATTCGATATTGATTTGGGATTTAACGACGGTTACGACAGGCTGTTTCTAGTCTGGCCAATTATTGTTGAGCACAAGATTAACAGCGACTCGCCGTTCTGGGAGATCTCGGCCGATGATTTACAAACCGAACAGTTCGAATTGATTGTCATATTGGAGGGCATCATTGAGTCCACTGGCATGACTACTCAGGCCCGTTCCAGCTATCTGCCCTCGGAGATTCGTTGGGGCCACCGGTTTGAGAGGCTGATCACCTATCAGAAAGATAACGGCGAGTACCAGATCAACTATGAGAAGTTTCACGCCACCAGGGAGATTGCCAAGTGAGTAACTCGGGTAGGGTTATTGATCTCTTTCGGTTGCTACTCATCATTATGAGCTTACTCGCTTATCTTTCCTTACGTATCCCACCTTTGTTTCTATCTGTTTCTGTCTCTCTCCTTACTTCCGACTACTCTGTCTCCTACTGTCTCCCTCTCTCTCGTGTCTCCCTCTCTCCGTGTCTCTTGTGTGTCAGTGTCTCCCTCTCGTGTGTCTCCCTCTTGTGTCTCCCTCTTGTGTGTCTCCCTCTCGTGAGTCTCCCTCTCTCCCGTGTCTCCCTCTCTCCTGTGTCTCCCTCTCGTGTGTCTCCCTCTCTCCCGTGTCTCCATCTCTCCTGTGTCTCCCTCTCTCCCGTGTCTCCCTCTCCCGTGTCTCCCTCTCTCCCGTGTCTCCCTCTCCCGTGTCTCCCTCTCTCTCGTGTCTCCCTCTTGTGTCTCCCTCTTGTGTGTCTCCCTCTCGTGAGTCTCCCTCTCTTCTGTGTCTCCCTCTCCCGTGTCTCCCTCTCTCTCGTGTCTCCCTCTTGTGTCTCCCTCTTGTGTGTCTCCCTCTCGTGAGTCTCCCTCTCTCCCGTGTCTCCCTCTCTCCTGTGTCTCCCTCTCGTGTGTCTCCCTCTCTCCCGTGTCTCCCTCTCTCCCGTGTCCCCCTCTCCTGTGTCTCCCTCTCGTGTGTCTCCCTCTCTCCCGTGTCTCCATCTCTCCTGTGTCTCCCTCTCTCCCGTGTCTCCCTCTCCTGTGTCTCCCTCTCGTGTGTCTCCCTCTCTCCCGTGTCCCCCTCTCCTGCGTCTTCCTAACCTCTATCTCCAAAGCATCCATGCTATCGCTCTTATTTCAATCCAAACCAAGTCAGCCTCCCGCCAAACACACGGACGCCAACCCCGCAGATTCCCCCGCTGTTCAGCCCGCGAATTGGCCGACCTAGGCGAAGAAGCGAACGTGTCGGAGCTCGGCTACATGGAGGACGACGACATGTCGCTGGCCAGCAGGAGCGTCAACGCTGCCGTTGTCACCTTCACAGCCGGCGGCTCCTACCAGCAGCAGCCGCTGCAGAATCTCCGACGCAACGGATCTGTTCGATTCGATGACTCCTCGTCGCCTTCGTCCCTGCGCGCCTCCGCCGCCTACGTCACCGCCGCCACCGTGCATCAACGTCGAGCCTCGCCGTTGGCTTTCGACTGCAACGTTGTCGACGACGACGGCGACAATGTCGGCGACAGCGGCGTCGATAGGACGACGAGACGCGTCGGCGAGTCGCTGCATCATTCGGCGTCGTTTCAAGACAGCTCGGCTGTTTTTAGGGAAAATCGACGGCTGGATTTAGGCTGATTACGTTTTATTATTTATCCCTTCTTATATAATAAATCCCGAAAATCCCATCGCCGAATATGCTTTGAATCCCAAGACTAGGCAACTCCCCTAGTTTGAAATCCAAATTTTCTTAGAACGATAAAATCCCAAATAAACTTTTATTTAAATCATAATAAATCCCTACCTGAATATTTTTATCCCAAAAATCGATACCAAAATCTCAAATTCAAAAAAATAAAAAATTAACTAATTCAAAAATCCCAAAATTCAATTTTATTTTGAGACCAAAACTACTCATTTCGACAACTAATACGAAATTAAGTAACAATCAGTCTTGTCAATCACGGAATCCATTTTAGTCCGCTTTTCGTATACACACTAGCGAATCTCGCATGTCAAGTTTTATGTCTGTCAGTCAAACAATAACGTGTAAATCTAGTCATTTGTCTCGGCGGCAGCATTTTTTTATTGATATTTAATAGATTTATCTGTCTAGTGTGTTCATATTGTTTGTAAAATTGTCTAGTCAATCAGCTGTCAAAGTTTTATCTAAAAATTGATTTTTTGTTTTATTGAAACCAAATTTATATCATTATACTCGTAAATCAATTATAAAGCTAACAAGCTGTTTTATATAAACATTTCTGTCAGTAGCGGGGTTAGATTTCTGTCAGTAGCGGGGTTGGATTTCTGTCAGTAGCGGGGCTGGATTTCTGTCAGCAGTGGGTTGGATTTCTGTCAGTAGCGGGGCTGGCTGGATTTCTGTCAGTAGCGGGGCTGGCTGGATTTCTGTCAGCAGTGGGGCTGGATTTCTGTCAGTAGCGGGGTTGGATTTCTGTCAGCAGCGGGGCTGGATTTCTATCAGTATATATTACATATTATAATAAATAGGCTAGAGTTTTTTTAACGTTAACTATTTTTAATATTTACATAATTGGCTCTTTTTGAACATAAATTAAAATTGAATGCAACATGACTGAAAGCTTTTATTTCAGAATTTTCTATGTAAACATTTTATTTGTCTTTAAGTGTCACTGATCACCGATTGCTTTAAAAAATTACATTTTTTAATAGAAAATACCTGCGCCAGACTTATAGTAGTGTAGATAGCATATGTTTCTGGTTTTTTAACGCAGCAAGATAGTTAAAGCACCAGTTGTGACGCAACGCACTTAGTTTTAGGAAATACTTAATAAATGTTAAATAATTATTTTTGCACAAAAGATTACAACCTGTTTTGCTTAATGTGACAGAAATTGAAAAGTCTTGAGAAATATTGCTTCTATCTTTACTCATTTTTTTAGCAAAGACAGGGTGTCCAGCACTAATAAGAAGAAAGAAAATTGAGCGATGCAAGCATTTTCTTGATCATTATTTCTTTTACAGTATTCTCGGCTTGCATTTCACGCTTAGCTGAGCGCAGAAAATACTTGACTAAGCCAAAAAATAATAATACGCTCGTAGCTCATATTTAAGCAGGATCGAAACTCAATATGAATTCTGGAGCGAGTGGAAGGGTCAAGGAAATGCATAGGAAAGGATAATTTTGGGGTTGTTTGCTTTTCCTGCGACACCGTCTATATTATTTCTGAGTATGAGAGCTTTTGTACTTTTTATTTTTATTTCTATTTAATAGGGAATTAGGCATTAGATTGCATCAATAAACAAATATTTGGCGCCTCAAATACCTAATTGGCCCCTTAAATACACGTACATGTACCTACTTGGCACCTTAGATACCTACTTGGCACCTCAAATACCTGCTTGGCCCCTTAAATACACGTACATGTACCTACTTGGCACCTTAGATACCTACTTGGCTCCTTAGATACCTACTTGGCACCTCAAATCCCTACTTGGCACCTCAAATCCCTACTTGGCACCTTAAATCCCTACTTGACCCCTCAAATACCTACTTGGCCTCTAGGATACCTACTTGGCACCTCAAATCCCTACTTGGCCCCTCAAATCCCTACTTGGCACCTCAAATCCCTACTTGGCACCTCAAATCCCTACTTGGCACCTCAAATCCCTACTTGGCACCTGAAATACCTACTTGGCACCTCCAATACCTATTTGGCACCTCAAATACCAACTTGGCACCTCAAATACCAACTTGGCACCTCAAATACCTACTTGACACCTCAAATACCTACTTGGTCCCTGAAATACCTACTTGGCACCTCAAATACCTGCTTGGCCCCTCAAATACCTACTTGACACCTCAAATACCTACTTGGTCCCTGAAATACCTACTTGGCACCTCAAATACCTGCTTGGCCCCTCAAATACCTACTTGGCACCTCAAATACCAACTTGACCCCTTAAATACCTACTTGGCCCCACAAATACCTACTTGGCCCCACAAATACCTACTTGGCCCCACAAATACCTACTTGGCACCTCAAATACCTACTTGGCACCTCAAATACCTACTTGGCACCTCAAATACCTACTTGGCACCTCAAATACCTACTTGACCCCTTAGATACCTAAGGGGTCAAGTACAATACAATTTGGTGCCTGAAAAATTCGATTTAAATTGGCTCTGCTTCTTTTTTTTGAATTTACTCTTGAGAGCCCCTGTTTCTGCAGAAAGCCAAGTGAAATCATACTACTACAGATACACAGAGAAAAAATGAGGCAATAAGGAAGAGGACGAGATTAATTCCGTGAGTTAGTGGCCCTCGCCTCCTGTAAGCGTGCGCTCACAGAGCGCGTGGCTTTTACCGTTCCACTAGAATGCACACAAGCACAACACAGCTCAGGTTCTCTGCTGCGGCCAGAGACTCCTTCATCATCTATTATATTTTCACCAGCTTACAGGTTCAAGCCGCCGCATGGGATTATAGTGTCAGTACAGTCCCTTTCTTCGTCCTCTTTTTTTCTCTCCCCCTCCCTGTGAGTCCCACTACCACACATTTTTCTCAGCTGTCGTATTGTGTACATTCTTTGCAGCCTCCGCCCTGTTTCTGTCTCACCCGAGCACCCTTCCCTCGCTCGACGACTCTCTAACTCTTCTCCGGTCCGATTTTTTTTGGGGCAGCTCGAGTCAAAGTGATGCAGTGCAGAGTGTATCCAGCCAGCTCTCTTGCTCCTCTCCCCTACCCCCTTCCCCTCCCTAGTCGCCATCTACCTCCCTCTCTGCGTGGTCAATCATTAAGCCCTCGCGTCTTCATCAATTTCTAAACTAAACTCGAGCTTCTAAAATCTAAGAGACAAAGACTAACTCTAATATTAAAACTAACAGATTTCAAATATTATTATATTGATTAATTAGCCGAATTAATTCCATTCAATAGTCGTAATGAATCTATTTAGAAAGCAACGATCATCAACGTCTGTTCTACTGTAAGTAGTTTATTAGCTTTAATGCAATAGTACCTAATAGAGTTTTGCATTCAAAGTTATTCGCTTGTTTTTTATTGGTCTCTTTTTCTGTTTGGGCTTTTAGGGTCTTTCAAATATAATGGAAGGTTTAGTCAGATGGAGCGAGAGGGAAATGACTTTGAGGGAGATTAAAGGAGGTGGATTTTTTGGGGAGTACGGGAATGGGCTATAGCTATTTATAGAAAGATTTCAGCTACGATGGCTTTTAACAAAGCCCGCCGCTCATTGCTCCCTCCTTAAAATCCGCTCTGGGCTGCCTTTCCTCGATTTTAGCTCTGACAGAAACTCCCTTATCACACCTATAATAGTCCACCAAGTCAGTAATTTCCACTCTTAATAAACTCAATCAAATCAGTTAACTTCCGAAAAATGGCCGTGTCAAAACAATTGGAACTTTACGCGCTGCGCAGATCGTACGGATCTTCGTTGTCGATTGATCGATCAGTGAGAATGGAGGATTTTGTGTTTGACTTGCTGCGCGAGCAGGAGACGGACAAAGTGGATATGAACCGGTTCCAGCAGGTGAGATGTGGCACTTTTATTCCCTAAATAAACAAACGGAAAACAGGCGGCAATAGTAAGGAAAATGGAGGGAATCAGAAGAAGGTAAGGACACAAAGATTATGGCGAGATTAGAAAAAGATACATTTAGAGTGAGAAGAGAGAGATCAGGGTGAGAGAAGAGAGATCAGAGAGAGAGGAGAGAGATCAGAGTGAGAGGGGAGAGATCAGAGAGAGAGGGGAGAGATCAGAGAGAGAGGAGAGACATCAACGTGAGAGGAGAGATATCAGGGTGAGAGGAGAGATCAGAGAGAGAGGAGAGAGATCAGAGTGAGAGGGGAGAGATCAGAGAGAGAGGAGAGAGATCAGAGTGAGAGGGGAGAGATCAGAGAGAGAGGGGAGAGATCAGAGAGAGAGGAGAGAGATCAGAGAGAGAGGAGAGATATCAGGGTGAGAGGAGAGATCAGAGAGAGAGGAGAGATATCAGAGTGAGAGAAGAGAGATCAGAGAGAGAGGAGAGAGATCAGAGAGAGAGGAGAGAGATCAGGGTGAGAGCAGAGAGATCAGAGTGTGAGGAGAGAGATCAGAGAGAGAGGAGAGAGATCAGAGAGAGAGGAGAGACATCAACGTGAGAGGAGAGATATCAGGGTGAGAGAAGAGAGAGAGGAGAGAGAGGAGAGAGATCAGAGTGAGAGGGGAGAGATCAGAGAGAGAGGGGAGAGATCAGAGAGAGAGGAGAGAGATCAGAGAGAGAGGAGAGATATCAGGGTGAGAGGAGAGATCAGAGAGAGAGGAGAGATATCAGGGTGAGAGAAGAGAGATCAGAGAGAGAGGAGAGAGATCAGAGAGAGAGGAGAGAGATCAGGGTGAGAGCAGAGAGATCAGAGTGTGAGGAGAGAGATCAGAGAGAGAGGAGAGAGATCAGAGAGAGAGGAGAGACATCAACGTGAGAGGAGAGATATCAGGGTGAGAGAAGAGAGAGAGGAGAGAGAGGAGAGAGATCAGAGTGAGAGGGGAGAGATCAGAGAGAGAGGGGAGAGATCAGAGAGAGAGGAGAGAGATCAGAGAGAGAGGAGAGATATCAGGGTGAGAGGAGAGATCAGAGAGAGAGGAGAGATATCAGGGTGAGAGAAGAGAGATCAGAGAGAGAGGAGAGAGATCAGAGAGAGAGGAGAGAGATCAGGGTGAGAGCAGAGAGATCAGAGTGTGAGGAGAGAGATCAGAGAGAGAGGAGAGAGATCAGAGAGAGAGGAGAGACATCAACGTGAGAGGAGAGATATCAGGGTGAGAGGAGAGATCAGGGTGAGAGCAGAGAGATCAGAGTGAGAGGGGAGAGATCAGAGAGAGAGGGGAGAGATCAGAGAGAGAGGAGAGACATCAACGTGAGAGGAGAGATATCAGGGTGAGAGGAGAGATCAGAGAGAGAGGAGAGATATCAGGGTGAGAGAAGAGAGATCAGAGAGAGAGGAGAGAGATCAGAGTGAGAGGGGAGAGATCAGAGAGAGAGGAGAGATATCAGGGTGAGAGAAGAGAGATCAGAGAGAGAGGAGAGAGATCAGAGTGAGAGGGGAGAGATCAGAGAGAGAGGGGAGAGATCAGAGAGAGAGGAGAGACATCAACGTGAGAGGAGAGATATCAGGGTGAGAGGAGAGATCAGAGAGAGAGGAGAGATATCAGGGTGAGAGAAGAGAGATCAGAGAGAGAGGAGAGAGATCAGAGTGAGAGGGGAGAGATCAGAGAGAGAGGAGAGATATCAGGGTGAGAGAAGAGAGATCAGAGAGAGAGGAGAGAGATCAGAGTGAGAGGGGAGAGATCAGAGTGAGAGGGGAGAGATCAGAGAGAGAGGGGAGAGATCAGAGAGAGAGGAGAGAGATCAGGTTGAGAGGAGAGAGATCAGGGTGAGAGGAGAGAGATCAGGGTGAGAGGAGAGAGATCAGGGTGAGAGGAGAGAGATCAGGGTGAGAGGAGAGAGATCAGGGTGAGAGCAGTGAGATCGGGGTTAGACGAGAGAGATCAGAGTGAGAGGGGAGAAATCAGAGAGAGAGGGGAGAGATCAGAGAGAGAGGAGAGAGATCAGGTTGAGAGGAGCGAGATCAGGGTGAGAGGAGAGAGATCAGGGTGAGAGGAGAGAGATCAGGGTGAGAGGAGAGAGATCAGGGTGAGAGGAGAGAGATCAGGGTGAGAGGAGAGAGATCAGGGTGAGAGCAGTGAGATCGGGGTTAGAGGAGAGAGATATTAGAAAATTTTTGCATTAAGAGTTCTAAACGACCTTTTTCCAAATTGACGAATGCAATAATTCTCACGCAGCTGATAGAGGAGACGGGAATCAGGCTGAGCGATCCCAGACTGCAGGACACGACAGCAAAAATCGCAGAGTTTACTCGACACGCCTACAGACTGCGCTCCGACGGTGAGGACTGCCCTATGGACGTGTTCGGCATGGACAGGACCGCTTTCAGCAGGTGAGTCACGGATAGATTGGGGGGTCAGCAGGATGATAGATGGGGGGTCAGCAGGATGATAGATGGGGGTCAGGAGGATGATAGATGGGGGGTCAGGAGGATGATAGATGGGGGGTCAGGAGGATGATAGATGGGGGTCAGGAGGATGATAGATGGGGGGTCAGCAGGATGATAGATGGGGGTCAGGAGGATGATAGATGGGGGGTCAGGAGGATGATAAATGGGGGTCAGGAGGATGATAAATGGGGAGTCAGGAGGATGATAGATAAAGGGTCAGGAGGAATATAGATGAAGGGTCAGGAGGATGATAGATGTGGGGTCAGGAGGAATATAGATGAAGGGTCAGGAGGATGATAGATGTGGGGTCAGGAGGATGATAGATGGGGGTCAGGAGGATGATAAATGGGGGTCAGGAGGATGATAGATGGGGGTCAGGAGGATGATAGATAGGGGTTTAGGAGGATGATAGATGCGTTGTTAGATTATAAAGTTTGACAAAAGCAAAGTGTACAGACAGAAGCTGAACGACACGTAAAGAGAATTAAAATTTTCTTCTAAATTCCCCCCCCGACCTAATTCCCAGTCTAATCGAGCCCAATCTATCCTTCATCTCTCGGATTCTGGAACGCGAATTGATCATCCCCAACTGGACGGACTTCTGCAACGAAGTCGAGGACATGTTCAACTCTTGCAAAACTGTCACAGACGGCCAGGTGGCCACGTACATTCCTCAGCTGGCTCGCTGCGACCCCGCAATCTGGGCTGTGTCGGTTTGCACTGTTGATGGCCAGAGGTGGGTGCTGCTTCATCTCGGGCTTGTCTGAGCTCTTCGGAGTTAACTGAGCTGTCAATCTCAACGATGGCCGTCTCCTCCGTTGCAGATTCAGTCTTGGGAGCACTTCAACCAATTTTACCATGCAAGCCTCACAGTTTCCACTGGCGTACTCGGTGGCGCTGAACCACTGCCAAGATGAGTACAGCGTGCACGACTTTGTGGGTTTTGAGCCATCTGGGCTGCCCTATCGGTCTATGGCGCTTAACAGCGACAGTGAGTCTGTCTGTCTGTCTGTCTGTCTGTCTGTCTGTCTGTCTGTCTGTCTGTCTGTCTGTCTGTCTGTCTGTCTGTCTGTCTATCTGTCTGTCTGTCTGTCTGTCTGTCTGTCTGTCTGTCTGTCTGTCTGTCTGTCTGTCTGTCTGTCTATCTGTCTGTCTGTCTGTCTGTCTGTCTGTCTGTCTGTCTGTCTGTCTGTCTGTCTGTCTGTCTGTTTATGTGTCTGTCTGTCTGTCTGTCTGTCTGTCTGTCTGTCTGTCTGTCTGTCAGTCTGTCTGTCTGTCTATCTGTCTGTCTGTCTGTCTGTCTGTCAGTCTGTCTGTCTGTCTGTCTGTCTGTCTGTCTGTCTGTCTGTCTATGTGTCTGTCTGTCTGTCTGTCTGTCTGTCTGTCTGTCTGTCTGTCAGTCTGTCTGTCTGTCTGTCTGTCTGTCTGTCTGTTAGTCAGTCTTTCAGTCTGTCTGTCTGTCTGTCTGTCTGTCAGTCTGTCTGTCTGTCTGTTAGTCAGTCTGTCAGTCTGTCTGTCTGTCTGTCTGTCTGTCTGTCTGTCTGTCTGTCTGTCTGTCTGTCTGTCTGTCTGTTAGTCAGTCTTTCAGTCTGTCTGTCTGCCTGTCTGTCTGTCTGTCCGTCTGCCTGTATGTATGTATGTCTGTCTGACTTCTGTCTATCTATTTATCTATCCATCTATCCATCATACTCACAATTTCAGACAAGCCGCACAACCCACTGATTGGCACAGGCGCAATGGTTGTAGCGTCACTAATTAAGCCGCATCTTCCGCTGTCTGACAGATTCGATTTTGTAAGCTTTCCCTTGTTATAGGGATATTTTTGTAGAATTAGATAGCGTCTTGCTCAGCTGAATCATTCTGTAGGATTTTGGCTGATTTTGGAAAAATTTAGCTTTCCAGTTAAAAGATTTAGGTTTTTTGTACGAGCAAATTTGTTTCGGCTAAGTATTGCATAATATAATTAGTGCAGTCAGGCGGTTCGAGAAAGTAAAGCTGTACTATTAGATAATTATTTTTTAAGGTTTCTAAGTCCTGGGTTAGTGTTATCCTGTTTTGCACTCAGGATATTGGTTCAATATCGCATATTTTCTACTACAAAACTTTTTCGTTGTACTATTAATGACGTTTTGCCTGAATTTTATTCTATCTCCAGTTGATCTCCAGATACAAAGAATTTGCCGGTTCTGAGTATGTCGGATTCAACAATGCAGCGTAAGTATAATCGTATTACTAATTATTGGGGACAGAGAGCGAGTTGGCTTGTAGTTTTAGGTCCGGGGTATCCAGGTAGGCCTTTAATATATAGAGTAAGGGTATCGAGGTGACAGAGTCAGGCAGCTTGTTCGGGTGGTGAAACGGGCAGTTGGGGTAGAGAGTGAGGGGGTTGTAAAACAGGCAGTGGGGGTAGAGAGTGAGGGGGTTGTAAAACGGGCAGTGGGGGTAGAGAGTGAGGGGTGGAGAAGCGGACAGTGGGGTTAGAGAGTCAGGGGGTCGTAAAACGGGCAGTGGGGGTAGAGAGTGAGGGGGTTGTAAAACGGACAGTGGGGGTAGAGAGTGAGGGGGTTGTAAAACGGGCAGTGGGGGTAGAGAGTGAGGGGTGGAGAAGCGGACAGTGGGGTTAGAGAGTCAGGGGGTCGTAAAACGGGCAGTGGGGGTAGGGAGTGAGGGGTGGTGAAGCGGGCAGTGGGGGTAGAGAGTGAGGGGTCGTAAAACGGGCAGTGGGGGTAGGGAGTGAGGGGTGGTGAAGCGGGCAGTGGGGGTAGAGAGTGAGGAGGTCGTAAAACGGGCAGTGGGAGTAGAGAGTCAGGGGGTGGTGAAACGAGCAGCGGCGGTAGAGAGTGAGGCGGCTTGTAGGGGCGGTGGGGGTGGTGGGGCAGCGGAGTTGCGAAAATAAACATATTTGCATTGAATAGCTAAAATATTGGTTTTAGTATGCAAATTAGGTCAGCAAGTTCGGTACGAAATTGTTAAAACAAAGAAAATCTGCCTCTTTGCAATTGGCTTAATAAAAGAATCCCCTACTCAACGCTAGTTTTCTATCCGAGAGGAGCTCCTCCGATCGGAACGTAGCAATCGGTCACATCCTGCGCGAGAACAAATGCTTTCCTGCCGACTCGTCGCTAGCTGAGACGTTGGACTTTTACTTTCAGGTTTGGATGGATGCGTTTAAACAATGAGCTTAGGATAGGATTGCCCTATTAGTCATTTACAGATGCTATTAATAGCAACGCATTTGAACTTTGATAAATTTCTATAAATAGCCACCCAATCGCGTTCAGTTCAAGTTGTACATTGACTCCGAAATGAAAATCCTAACAGATGTGCAGCATCGAGACCAACTGCGAGTCCGGCTCTCTGATGGCCGCCACGCTGGCTAATTCGGGCGTTTGTCCCGTGACTAGCCAGTGCGTCATGTCGCCCCAGTCGGTCCGTTCGACATTGTCCCTGATGAGCTCCACGGGTATGTACGATTTCTCCGGCCAGTTCGCCTTCCAGGTTGGCCTGCCAGCCAAATCGGCCATCTCTGGCTGCCTGCTGCTGGTGGTGCCCGGCGTGTGCGGATTCTGCATGTACTCGCCAGCATTGGATAAGTTCTCTAATCCGGCAAAGGCGGTGCGATTCTGTCAGGTAGGGTGCGATTCTGCCTGCTTCTAAAAATAGATTTGTTGGTCGACATTGAGTGGCTGCTATAAATAGCTGTCTGCAATGACTCCATGCAGCTTGTTTCTAAAAATAGATTTGTTAGTCGACCTTGAATGGCTGCTATAAATAGCTGTCTGCAATGACTCCATGCAGCTTGTTTCTAAAAATAGATTTTTATTCGATCATGAATCAGTGCTATAAATAGCTTTTTTTATTTCGACTGGTTGCTTCTAAAAATAGATATACCAACTGGATCGATATTTATTAACCATAATAGTTTTAGAAGTGAAAGTCCTTCTCCCTGATTGCGACTCGTCATCCCCTAATTCCGCAGGAGCTGGTCAATCGTTTCAATTTCCACAACTTCGAAGGCCGCCTGAAGCCCAGCTCCACAGACAAGCTCGACCCGTGCGTGAAACCCTACGAAGCGTCCGCGCAAGAGGCGTTGACAATATTCTACGCCGCGTTTCACAACGACGTTGCAGCTCTAAGACGGGCCTACCTGCGCGGCTACAACATGCAGCTGAGAGACTACGACCAACGGACGGCACTGCACATCGCCGCCTCGGAGGGTCACCTCGCCACCGTCAGGTTTCTAACTGACGTCTGCGGCCTAATGCCGCGGGATGCCGACAGGTGGGGCTTCACGCCTCTGCTCGAGGCTCAACGCTTCAACTGGCCGGCTGTGGAGGCTCACCTCGTTCGGGTTGCCCGCCAGGAATCATCGAATTCTTTCGGCTCGGGCGAGGCAACAACCGCCGCTGAGGCGATCGGCGAAGTCGAGGAGGAAAACGAAGGCACCAGTCGGGTTTGAGAATGAGCTGATTTAAACAAAATTACGAGAAAGAAAACATTTTATCGTTTTTACGTGTTGTTAAAACTCCCTATAGCTACTTATAGTAGGCAAACGGCAGTAATGCACACTAGTGGCATTTTATGTATTGTTTTCCGAGCTACCCATCGGAAAACATTCACTGGCTATATTTTTATTTTTAAATAATTATAATGATAGAGAGATTTTATCACTTTATCTAGATGAATTATAGGGCAGTCTAGCGCAATCAGGGTTCGTATCCAGGATTTAAGATGCTGGATAGGGTGCGCAAATTAAGCTGCTGGATAGGGGGCGCAAATTAAGCTGCTGGATAGGGTGCGCAAATTAAGCTGCTGGATAGGGGGCGCCAATTAAGATGCTGGATAGGGGGCGCCAAAGCTGCTGAATAGGGGGCGCCAATTAAGATGCTTGAAAGGGGGCGCCAATTAAGATGCTGGATAGGGGGCGCAAAAGCTTTAAGCACTTCTTGCCAGCCTATTTGATGAGGGGTCACGGCGCCCCTTCTGCTTGGATTCTTGACCCTGAGCACAATCCACTTAACTGATGAGATAAACTGGCTAGCAATAAATTGCGGCAATTTGTTGATTTGCTGATTGTTCGTCTTACTAGTATTGGTTACTTATACTAACTATTTAGTAAATCAATTGAATTTATATTAGTATATAATCGTTTTACTAGCAACTCTAACCCTCTCTAAAAGTGCGTTTAATTTTTAAGCATAATACTAATGTATCAAATAGCTAATTGCCCAGTAGTATTTTCAATCGAAACCCTTATTTTTATCTTTGTTAACTTTGTTTGTCGTATGTCTTTGATAGTCGTATACAAAAGCAAAAATAAGCATAATATACCCGTACTTCATTACTGATTATAACATACATTTTCAACGCCTTTAGATTTTATTATGTTCTTTTAATCATTTAATTACTGAGGAAAGCAATAGAACTTTAAACACTAGCTAGACAGTGGTGGATTTTTCTGCCGGGTCAGCACCCTCAAAAAAACAACAGGCAGACACCAGATAGCCCCAGACACCAAAATCTCGTGACTGGTCACATCAATACCAAATTTAAAAAAAAACTGGCAGCTCATTAAATCAGCGCTGCAAGTACCTGGAACGCTGCACCGGTTTTGTACCCTCGGCTTTTGATGCTAATTTGCCTGCGAAAAAAAAAACAGGCATCGAATTCCTGTCTGGGGAGGCCCTTAGCTTGCCCTGGATGCTGTTCTTCTAGGACAGCTGGCGAGGAAACGGAAGTGAAGTCCCGACCTAATATTGCTGCACCCAGCTGAGTCTGTCGCCTAATTATGCTAATTTCATTGAACTGGGGTACGATAAATAGGTTAAGCATCGAGACAAGTAATATAGACTCATCTCAGCCTCTTGTCTTAATTGGCAATTTCCTCATGGACGACTCTTCCCTGACTCTGAACGCCGAGATTCGAAAACGTCTCGATAGGGCCAACCAACTGGACGCTGTGCAACTTCGTCGAAGGCCTCGCATCGAATCTCTGCAGACTACTGGCAACGAGACCGTTTCTAATGACAACAGCAGTAGCGGCTCGCTGCCCGTTCTGGCCTCCCCGCAGCAACAAACCGCATCGTTGGCTAAGCAGCAACCGCAGCAGCAGCTGCAGCCGCCCATGCGCAGCTTCAGCCGAGCCACATCCTGGAAAGGTCCGGCTAGACTGCGTCAGCACCAGCAGCTGCTGCAGCAACGCCGACTTCAGCACGCGGTGTCTGCCGAAGCTGACGGGAGCTCTGGAGGCGCTTCGTCTTCATCAGTAGCGCCGGAGGAAGCTGAGGTAGTTGGCTGGTACCACGAGCTGCAGCGCCGCAGGTCCGAGAAGAGGCTCAGCCTGCAGCAGCGCCAGGACGCCGACGCCATCGCTGCCCTGCTGAGCGGTTGCCAGGCCTGCTGCACTTCGACAGCTGGCGGTGAAGAAGCGGGTGCGGGTACTGAGCAGGCCCAGCATCAGCAAGAGCAGCAGCAGACACTTCATCAGCCAAGCTCGGCTAAGCTACCGGGCTACATGCAGCCAACAAATTCTTCAAGAATTAAAAAGACCTTCTTTTAAGTGTAAAAATGTGTATACACTGTAGACTGTAGAGAGACACTGTATATTTATGCATCATCAATAATTTTAGTTTAGTTTCACAATATTCACAAAAGTCTTCACAAAAGACAGGTATTTCCTATTATAAACTTGACAAAATTTGTTTTAGTTGCACTCTTGATTTGAATATATAGTAATAGTCTTCCTTCACAACATCCATAATTGAAAGCGATTTTCATTGAACACGACTGATTCTTCCCTTCTAGAGTGAATGCCTGCAGACGATTGTCACAGCTGCGTATCAATGCCGCTCGAGTTGGTTGGAGATCCTTTCTGGAAATTTCTAGAGCTTCGAATCCGTCTCGCATTTTGAATCGAGCTAATTAGCTGAGCTTGGCCGGTGGCCAGAAATATTAGCAGCATCATCTGAAATGTCAGGCGATAGAGTCGTGTCCTTAATTGCATGTAATTTTTACCTCGTAGATTATTTTATCGATTACAGAAATAAACTTCTACGAGTACTTTATTTGATTTGAATTTCAAGTTTCTCTCTGTGTGTGTGTGTGTGTGCGTGTGTGTGTGTTTCAGCTCGATCCCACCGCTGCCACCATTTTGAGAATTGTAAACTAAAAAACCAATCAGGATTGAGCAATATATTTGGTTTAGCTTGAAACTTACAGCTAATTTAAAGAGCATTTTCAGATAATAATGAAATATACCATCTACTTGTAGAAAACTGAAATACACTTATACAGTGTATAAGCACAATGACAACATGTACAATAGTTACTTATAGTTATAGTAAACTTACCAAACTGATTTCAATGAAGCAGACGCCAAAAAACAGAGCCAGAGATGGATAAAACATAGGAAATGACTGCAATTCAAAAAAATATGGTTCTGATTGAAATTTCCCTAAATAACTGGATTTAATTCGCTTTTTAATGATCTAAAAATAGTTTTAGCTTAGTGGCTAGTGCATCTAGCCTTTTGACCGGAAGGTTGTGGGTTCGAGCCCCGGCTCTAGGAGACAATTAGTGCCCTTTAGCAAGGCGCTTAATTAAGGATTGCTCTAGTCGATCTAACTGAGATTGGGTACCAGGTTGAGCTGGGTAAATTTAGAGTGGGGAGTTGCGGCCCTTCCAGCCCGTCAGGAAGAAACATCTATACACAGCACGCACAGCCCTAGGATGCGGCTGTGCCGTGGGCTGTACATCAAGCACAGTAGAAGTGTTGCGTAGAAAAATTGCACTAACCGAAGCGCCGACACTGCCGTCCGTTGATGACTGGCTTTCAACGGTAAGACTGGCCCCGTTGGCCATCCTAGTAGCCACGTAGTGCTGCAGATCGAATTGCGACTCACCGCTAGCCAGCTTGCTAGCAAACATGGCCTGAGCGTACAATGGTAGAAAAGCGGCGCAGGCCATTAAGCCAACGGCTGCTATTAGAATGGTGTCAATCATGTAAATCTGAAAGGTATTTAGTCCAGCATTTTCAACCTCCAAGGTAAAATAGCTGCATATTTGATAAATATACTTACAATAATAATTATGATCCTTAAACAAACGCCTGGTTTAACTACTGTCAATGGTTTTCGACTTCGATTGACTCTAACGTTGACCATTACGTTGATTACGCAATGAAACAGACCGTAGGCCAAGAAACCGGCTGCGAGACCAACTATCCAGTACAGAAGACCTGGGAAACTGAGCAGCAGAAAGGTGAAAATGAATAATATATTGATTTTATTCTACGTAAGTCACAGTATTTTTTACTGTCTGGCAAATAAAATGATAGGCATTGTAGCGTTTGCAGCATCAAGAGAGTGTGGAGTGAGGTGGGCGCTCAGTAAGAAGGGTTGTGGAGTGAGGTGGGCGCTCAATAAGAAAATTGTAGAGTGAGCTAGGCGCTCAGTAAGAAGGTTGTGTGGAGTGAGGTGGGCGCTTAGTAAGGTTGCGGAGTGAGGTGAGCGCTCAGTAAGAAGGTTGCGGAGTGAGGTGGGCGCTCAATAAGAAGGTTGTGGAGTGAGGTGGGCGCTCAGTAAGAAGGGTTGTGGAGTGAGGTGGGCGCTCAATAAGAAGGTTGTGGAGTGAGGTTGGCGCTCAGTAAGAAGGGTTGTGTAGTGAGGTGGGCGCTCAGTAAGAAGGTTGTGTGGAGTGAGGTGGGCGCTCAATAAGAAGGTTGTGGAGTGAGGTGGGCGCTCAATAAGAAGGTTGTGGCGTAAGGTGGGCGCTCAGTAAGAAGGGTTGTGTAGTGAGCTGGGCGCTCAATAAGAAGGTTGTGTGGAGTGAGGTGGGCGCTCAGTAAGAAGGGTTGTGTAGTGAGGTGGGCGCTCAATAAGAAGGTTGTGGAGTGAGCTAGGCGTTCAGTAAGAAGGTTGTGGAGTGAGATGGGCGCTCAATAAGAAGGTTGTGGCGTAAGGTGGGCGCTCAGTAAGAAGGGTTGTGTAGTGAGCTGGGCGCTCAATAAGAAGGTTGTGTGGAGTGAGGTGGGCGCTCAGTAAGAAGGGTTGTGGAGTGAGCTAGGCGTTCAGTAAGAAGGTTGTGGAGTGAGATGGGCGCTCAGTAAGAAGGTTGTGTGGAGTGAGGTGGGCGCTCAGTAAGAAGGTTGTGGAGTGAGCTAGGCGTTCAGTAAGAAGGTTGTGGAGTGAGATGGGCGCTCAGTAAGAAGGTTGTGTGGAGTGAGGTGGGCGCTCAGTAAGAAGGTTGTGGAGTGAGGTGGGCGCTCAGTAAGAAGGTTGTGGAGTGAGGTGGGCGCTCAGTAAGAAGGTTGTGGGGTAAGGTGGGCGCTCAGTAAGGTCGTGGAGTGAGGTGAGTGTAGCGTGAGGTGGGCGCGGCGTGAGGTGGGTGGGGTATATATGAATACGATAAGTAGTCCACATTCCCCACGTATATTAACTTGCTTACATAGCGTCAAATGTTACATTATTAGTCTTGGGCTGTTGGTGCTGCTTCACGTAGCTATCCAATTCCTGTCGAGTTAAAAAGAAGCCCGTAACCAGCAGGATAATGCCGCCGCACATCAAAGCCAGAGCCAGAGCTGAGCCACCGGGCAGATTTGCGATTACAGTCGATAGACTGCAGCAACCGTTGTCCTGTTTTGCTGCAGTCTTAATGGCATCCGGACGAGCTACTCCGACTGCACCAGCCGAATGATCGACTCCATGCTGTGATGGATCCACTTCTTCAAGCTCAGAACTATGATTCCTATTGACCTCTTCAACATTAACCTGCATTTTCTAGTCCGCACGGTGACGCCCTAATTCAGTTTCTTCTAAGAATGGTGTTTGGATCAACGGAGCTGCATGAACTGGGATTCCTTATTTATTTGATTCCCGCTTAAGCTTAGACAATCGTAGGAAGTCTACTCCCATTGTATAGTACCTCTAGATACACTAAATAATGACGGTCTCAAGATTTAGACTGCCAAAAATCAATTATTCAGCATTTTCTAACCAGCGAAGAGTGATAAGCAAATTCCGGGCTATGTACCGGCTGGAGTAGGCGTGTTAAATATTTAATGACCTGTCTGCCTAATTGGGTACAGTTTCGCTTCCTTTCTTTAAGTAACTTGCGGCCCAGTTTAGAGATGCTTTAATCTGCGTGGTCAATAAATTTTGTTTAATTTTGTTGTTTTTTATTCATTGTTAATCAGCCGCTCAGTCCGTCTTTTTTTCCACTGACCCTCCTCACTTCTCTCTCACTTTAGAGGGCTCGTAGGCGGTCTGGTCACTGACGTTCGCGAAGACCTGCGGCGTCGCTGAGGACTTGCCTGAGCTGCCTTTCGTTCGATAAGGTCAGTTCCGCAGTCCGAGGCCCTGCCAGACCGCCAGAGAGCGGCGCTGTTTCGGACGGTGATCGAGACCGTCCTGCTGTACAACGCCGAGACCTGGACGCTGACGGACTCGCTCGAACAGCAAGTTGATGCGGCGCGCCGCCTTCAAGATCAGCTACGAGCGGGTCTCCAACGCGGCACTTTATTGCCGCGCCGGCCTGGACCGTCCAAGAGAACTTTTGCGCTGTCGGCGACTCCAGCTGGCAGGCCACGTCATCCGCGCCGAGTCGCCACTGCCCCGAGCCGGTGCAGGAGGTGCTGCTGCTCACGCTGCAGGCGCCCTACCGGCGAGGACAAGCGCGAACTCGGCGTTTCGTCGATTGCCTGCTGGCTGACGCCGGCGCGGCCTTCGCGCCCAGCTGAAGCGCGCCATGTGACGCTGCTTTTCACCACCTTGACAGCGTCTTTTGTTTTTGTTGTTGTTCCTCCCATTTCTAGAGTCTACTGAGTAGACTCTAGAAATTCTACGGCGGAACATGGAGTAGACTCTACTCCATGTTCCGCCGTTTATTAAACTAAGATTTCTCTTTTTAATCTAGTTTTCTAACCCAGATTCGTTTCTAACCTAGCGTCTCTTTGGTTACTGGGATCTACTATTCTAGTCCATCTCCCCAATATCTTCTATTATCTTTTAGCATTCTTTTTTTAAAAAACCATTCAAACAACAGTGTTTAATTATGTTGGTTAGTGTGCACAAGTTTAACAAAATTTGTTGTTGGCTGCTTTATATATTTATGATACAATAAAGTTTATACGCACTCGCGCAGACGCAAGTAACGTCATTGTTGTTATTTTATTACATTAGAAACAAAAAAATTCTTACAATAGAATAACAAAGCAAGACTTTAGCTTTGCTAGCTATTTAGTTCGAAAGAAAAAAGAAATAAAACATGCGTACAGAAATATATATATATATATTAGTACAGTACAGACAGCAGTGAACACACAAAAATAAACGGGTACGTCTATGATAAGCCGATGAATTTTTTATCGATTAAGCATGAAATTTATTTAATAACACAACAGCTCTACTAATAGTAAGCATTGCATTTGTATTTATAGTTTTAAAAAAGCGTCATTATATAGTATACGGTAAGCTGTTTATGAAAATTGAACGCCTGCATAGTTAATTATAGTAATTCAGCAGCAATTTTGTTCAAGAGCGGCCAATATATTCCGACTTTCTTTTCTTAGAGCTTGACGCTTGGAAAAAAATAGAACACAATAATATAATTATTTTTAAAACTGAAGCAATTACAACAAAAAAATTTTCTGGTGCTTACTGAAGCACGCAGTGATTAGTAGTAGTAGTAAGTAAGCAAACTGGATAGTTACGGAAAAAACACAAACACAAACACAAAAAATTGAATTGAAAGCGCTGTTTAATCTCTGCTGCACTTTTTTGTGTCTAAAGCGCTGCGTGCTACTTTGGAAACCCAGAGCATTGAGTGGAATAGCACGCGTGCGTTAACAATCATTTCATTACGAGTAAAGAAAGTAAAACAAAAATATTATTAAATGTTTCCCAGCTCAGATGATAATCCCGAGGCAAATGTGATTAGGTGATAATTATCAAAGGGATTACGATTGGATTATCTTTAAATCAAGGGGATCTCCATAAAAATTGAGAGGATTATCGAGGGATCGAAGAAGAAAGGGTAGAAAAATGGCCCCGCAAAAGAAACTAATTATATTATGTTACTAATGTCATAAGAATATGATCATATATTATAAAAAATTAACAAAATAGCATTCAGTAAAAAAAACAAGTTTTTTTCATACAGTGGTATAAAGTACAATTTTTTCATAGTCGATGAGAAATGAAAACCCTGATAACTCAGTCACCACCACATGCTTCGGCCCTGACAGCTAGCTTGGATAGGAGCCGCCGCAGGCGTATTTCTTAGTCCACAGTCTGGCCGTTCTGTCGTGCTCCTCGCGAGCCTGCACGTACTGGGCGGCGATGGAACCAACTAGGGGATCGGCCGGATTGCAATCAGTCAGCAGAGAGCAGATTGACAGCAGCACCTTGGATATGGTCAGGGCTGGGGACCAATTGTCCTTGAGAATGTCTAAGCAGATAACGCCGTGTGAATTCACGTTGCAGTGGTAAATGCGGGTGCGAAATGTCACCTGGGATTGATGAAATAGCGCGATGAATATCAGTAGTAATACGTTTGTACGCACAAAGCAACTTTTAAATGGAGATTTTAATGCATTTCCAAATGGATACCCTAACATGCAAACTTTACTTCAATTTTTGCTTTGAAAAAATTCGTAAAGCCAAAGGAGCTGGTGCGTAAAAGAGTCAAGAAACAATTTCAGCCCAGTGTTCATATGAAATTTAAATAAAACCAATTGCCGGAGGCGCTTGACAGCGTTTATTAATGCAGTAGAATCAAACAAGCAGTTAGTTTAAAAGAGAAAGGCGCAAAAGAATAATCTTGGTATTGCAATCAGTTCCAAAAACTGAGGGGCAGAAGCAAAAATTTCTTAAAAGAGACCTCTAGAAAGCAGAAATGAATTTTTTTGGGGTTCAGTCTAAGCATAAAAAACTTATCCATGCAAAAATATCCACTACGCATGCAGTAGTGGCACAATAACGTTACTGAGAAACAGTCGCAAGTGTTTGTATGATTGGTCAAATGAAACAGGGCTTGTTGGATGCCCTGAAAGCGAATAGTCAAGAAAACTTCTTAGATCAGATCCAGTAGAAAGTTTGTAGTGCAGATAGAACAGCACGAATGCCCCACAATGAGAGGTAATTGGGTGTTGAACAGCAAAGCGCGTGAAAGTCCAATTTGAGCCCGCACCGCACTGCGTAGTCATCCAGTTGGCAAAAACCGGAGATGGAATCAAGCCCAACGGATCGAAAAATTCGCCAACACGGCGTCTTCCGGTGCTGATACCGCCCGGGCCAAGAAACATTGCCACCCAGTGCCTTCCCGGTAGATTGCTCGAGTCAGTGTTGGCAATCAGAAAGTAGGTGCGGCAGTCCAAGACTCCAGGCTGCAGCTCGGGCTGTGGTAGATTGGGCAGGCAATTGCTTGGAAATACACCCAAAAAGACAGCTCTGGGATATCGAGCTTGAAACGAATTACAAATTCGTCGCAAAAAGGAATCCGTTAGCCCACGCAGAAGGTGATTAACGCTGCTGCTACTGGCATTGCGGCTGCTGCTGCGGCTCACTTCCATAATGTGCTCGGCACAACGTCCCGAAATTCAGTCAATTGTAGCTCGCGGTCAAAGACACCAGCGACAATCACGTTATACACTGTTGCAGTCTGTGTGCTGAATTTCATCTCCAGCCGTACATTTCCACCTTTTATAGGCTGTGCGTCGCCACCAACCTCAAGCTCTGGGCTCAAATTCGCTGCGTAGAGACAGTAGCCATGCAAATAGTCGTCCATATCAAAACCAACATCTCTGTTTCGCAAGTACAGTCCCAGCTGCTGCAGAAACCATGTGAATTCCATTGCACAACCTTCCTGCTGTACATTGGGCTGCAGAGGTCGTCCTGGGCAAGGCTCACCATTAACGTAGACTCCCAGAAAGGAGACGTGTGCATGCAAAAAATTAAATGGGTTGCTGTCTAAACTGCCGTTGAATGCTCGGTTTGTTACAAAGGCAACTATGAGCAGTTTTGGGACATATCCTTGAAACAGGTTTTCTCTTGTGTAGCTGGATGTTCCCTGTGGCACGGTGAAGGTACTCATCTGCAGCGAATTCATCGGATAGAGAGCATTTTGATGCTTTAGCCCATCTGTGTGTGCAGCAATAACGCTAGGAGATGGTTGAATATAGCGCACACGGAGCTCTGCACGGACGATTTCGACACTGTAGGTCTTTAGGGCATTAGTGCCTATGCTTGCTGCCATTAGCACGAACTTGGCATCCGAAGGAACCAGCTTGATTCGCAATCCGAGTTTGGATATTAAGTAACGAGGCTGTCGGAGAATGTCGAGAAACAATGGACCCGAAATCACGCAGAGTCTATCGTCCGCTATCATTGCGCGTCTATGCATGCATCCGATATTTCTGTCTCCAACAACATCCATTGCACCCGAAGTGTCTTTGTGGAAGCCCCATGCCTTCATCGCTCCGTTTTGGGCGCTTTTTCCATATTCCAACAAGCACAGAAAAATGGCCTTGTACGGGTAAAGAAAATTCCCTCCTTCTATTACAGTGTCTCCAACACTTATTTGCACATCCTGGAACAGAGTGGCCAATGGAAGATTGCTCAGAGACACATAGTTTTTGTCTGCTTCTATGGCCACGTTGTCGGAATCGCGAACGCGAAAGCCAACCGTCAGCACAGTTTGCTCGGCATCAATGTAAAAATCTCCAGGGGAGGCAATTCAAATTCAATGGGAGTTCCTTTTGCCAAGCCATGCTGTGGTTGGTAATGCGTAAACTGGCTTTGAATAACACTTGACTGTACAGGCGGTGGATCAAAAACAGATAATTCACTTTTCAGCGCAAGTGCCTCGGGTCCCAGTAGCAGATTCATAACAACCGTTCTAGTTATCAAACAACTGAAATAGCTTAGATGACGCTTTACCAGATCTCTTACGACGCTGTCGATGTTTCTTTTGCTTTCCTTTGCTTATACCCTTTCCAGAGACCCGCCTCTTTTTACGAGCAGGCTGCTGCGCAGAATCTTTTTTAGAGCTAGGGGCAGAACGTTTTCTGCTGTCGCCGCTGCCACACACCCCATCACCATGCTGGTGTGCCGGATTTGGCTTGGATTTGAGATAGTGCCGTGCAGCAACAGAGGTTTTTCTGTGGTTTAGATTGCTTAAAAAACCATAGCCCTGATAAATTGGTATCGAATTTGGAAAACCTCCAGCTCCTTTTACTGTGCGAGGCTCTTGGTTTAAATTGGGGCCAGAATAAAAAGAATAAATGGGGTCCATTTCGAAAAGAATTCTTGATGTCTTAATGTATTGTATATTTACAAGCATTTCACTTATAAACTTTACGAAACAGAGCTTTTGTTGCAGGGGCAATGTCTGCCTCATCGAGCCACTGAGCTCGATGCTTGGAATAGCCCTTCCATTTTATCAAATAGCGTCTATGTTGACCCGGAAGTTTTTCAACGTCCAACACTTGTTCAATCTCACCCGGTTCAGTGTCTGGCCCAGCGACAGGCTGAAGCTCAGCTTCATTAAAATTCCCGTGCATTGGAGCATAGTCGTCTTCTGGATCCAACAGCAGGTACATGGGTGGTTTGAAATGTGGAGCACCAACAACTTTCCCAATTTTAAAAACAGAGTTGCTCCAAGATGAAGTGTAGCCCTTTTCAAATGTTCGTTTCTGTCGAGAAATGCGTACCCAATCCCCTTCTCGAAATTTGGGTTTTGATGCAGGGCCATTTGATCCATGCAGCCCTTCCCAAAGAAGTGCCTGGATATGAGGATCGATGCTCATTTGATTCGGGGTTGCATTTTCGATAACACTCGATAAGGTCCGATGCTCAGAGTTGTTAAAGTTGCTCTCAAAGTGCTTTAAAGCATCAAACCAGCGCGGTGCATTAATTGTTCTGAAATAGCGCATCAGACGCTGTTTCAGAGATCGTATAAACCTCTCTGCCAATGCAGCCTTGTTGCTGCTTTGCGAAACGAAGAACGTGACAGCCTCGTCTTGCAACATCTTCTGTGTCGCTCTGCCTAAAAACTCCTTCCCAGCATCTCCTTGTAAATATTTAGGTTTGAAGCCGGATCGGAATATTTTTCGCAGTACAAGTGCAACCTCAGCGGGGGACTTGGTTTTTAAAGCAGCCAGCCGTACTTCTCGAGTTAAACAGTCAATGAGCACCAAAATGTAGCGATAGTTTTTATTATGTGACGCATATTGCTGCAAATCTGCGAGGTCAAGTTGAAACTGAAATTTTGCAACAGGCGGCACACGAATAGAAGGAGATGCGAAGTTTTTTCTCGCTTTTTTAAACAGTGTGTATTCCTTATTTTTCTGCAGCCATTTCGCTACCAAGCGTGATATTTCTCGATTTGAATGACAAGGATTGTGTCTCTTCACCGCACGAACTAAAGCAGATTTACTCCCTTGATATGCAGTTGGCTCTTTCAGGTCGTAAAATTGCGTCTCCAAAAATTTTTCTACCTGTTCCTCAGTCAACTTCTTCGTCTTGGTGCAGTTTTCCCTTTTTTTCATGGCTAGTATTGTCTTGATGGATGTCTAGCATTTCTCCCGAACAGCAAGAAATGTTAGAATTCACTTTGATGTGAACAGAGTCGGTATCATCTGCACCAAAAAGGCGCCCACAAAGAAGAAACACCAAAAAGTCACGCAAGTGCTTCAAAACTAGTCTCCAGCACTCTGGCATTGTTTTATTGAGTTAAAAATTGGCGATGCATGCAGTACTACCACGCAATAGTTTGCTTATAGCCAATCAAAAAGTCTCTGAATCTGGCAATTCAGTCGCATAATTTTCCAACAATTTGCGCAAGACAGTTTTCGAAATTTCGGAATTTTCGGCAGTTTCTCTGCTGCCTTCGTCAGGCAGTGCCACTTTCTGCAGAAATTGGTCGCGCACATGCTTGCCGAGCAAGCCTGACCTGGCTTGCTTTTCTTGTAGAAACTGTCTGAACTCCATCCATTTCTCAGGGGGTGATTTCGCATGTTTTTTCAACGGTTCATCTCGTACGGTGTAGCCTAACAAATCTTCTAAAGTGCTTCTGCTCAGACTAAAATTCTCTCCTAGATTTATTTCTTCTCGAGCAGGCATGCCTTCGGGGAACAAATCCTTTGTGAGATTGTACAATCGAGCAGAGTATCGCTCTGGAACGCGTACATTTTGTCGTAATACATCAACCAAAGATGGATGCTGTTGACCAGTCACTGTGTGTGGCTGAGTTATCTCAGATCTCGGATTTGTAGTAGGGCGCAGTAGCACTTTTCGAGCCTCTAACAGTTTAGATTCTAGATTTGAACGCTGCAGCTGAGCATCAGCTAAGGCAGCTTGCGATGGATCGAAATCACGTAACTTTTTATCCATTTCAGCAAGTTTTTCTTGTAAACTCAGTACCTGCTGACTCAAGGCTTCTTGCGGACCACCCAAAACTATTTTTCGAGTGTCAGTAATTTTCTCAGGGCAGCTCTGCAAATTTTGCATGCACTCTGTATATACATGCTCCGGTATCAGGACCATACGTTGTAAAGAGGTGGAATTTGACATTAGGAGATGCTATTTTTTGTTTTTTCCGTCCTTGTTCTGTAGAGTGCGAATTAAATTGGCTGTGCCTGCCGCAGTCCCCGCCAGGCCAGAAGTGACTCCAAGAACTTTGCCAATAGTTGGCAGGGCAGATCCAATGGCTGCAATTATAGGGGCAAGAAATGGTAGAAAGCCACCCCTCTGCACCAGTAATTGCTTTTTGGCGGCAAGGGAGCGATTTTTCTCCAGTAGACAACGAATCGGTCGACCGTGCCGTTCAAGGTTCTTTTTGTCTTGCTCGCGCACGGGAATTCGGCCATTAACAATGTTTAGCAAAAACTCTACAAGACAACGTACCTCACAAAGCGTTAGAGATTTTAAAAAAGATTTTCGTTGTTGCGCAGTTGCTAGACGAGAAAAGCTGTGAATTAGAATCGCGCACTTTGATAAAGAACACAAAGTCTTCTCTGCAGTAGCAGTAGCAGTAGTAGTAGTAGTAGTAGGAGCAGAATGTTTGCTGCTAAGCGGCATTTAGCCAAACGTTGCAGTACGTGAATGAGGCTGTTTTGGCAACAAGTCGTCGTCAGTATTGCTTATAATCATACTTTCAAAGATCAACTTTCGGGCGAAAATGAAGCACAGCGACAGTTTGGCCGTCAGGGACGAACGAAATATCCCGACCCTTCTGATCAGCTAATCGAATGCCTATTTCGTTAATTTTCTGACGATTGACTCGCAAGTAGTAGGGATTTAGAAGAGCCGTTTCTTGCTGTACATGATGAAGTTCAATTACGCGTAGTAGAGGCACAGAAGTGCTTCCAACCAATTGATAATTAACAATGTCACTATAGCAGTACATGTACAAAGCTTCAGCAAGCGATGATACCTGTTGAGGAACGTATTCTTTTTTCAAATACCCAGACACGGTTACTTGACCAGTCACGAAATATTGATGCTGATGCTGAGGCTGAAGACTGTTGCATCAACTGATTATCTCCTTCAAAAAGTAGAATTTGGTATGCATCTAGAAGCACATGAAGGCAATGCCTGTCCACAGCCTCCAACTGATCAACTGTCAATTCATTCGTAAATAATGAAGCGTATGTCTGCCTGAAGTTGCCTTCATAGAGTTTTGGGCGTCCAAGTCTACAGCTTTCCATACCCTCACCTGAAGGAGACAATCTCGAGCAAAAATCCTTATCAGTGTTGCAGACCCACCATCGCTCGGCATTATAGCAGCGTAGAAAGCTGAGTGGTAGTTGTAGCCTCATGGCCCGACTACCACGATTGCGAAGTATCCATATGAATCGCATTATAGCAGGTGGATCTTCTGCACTCGGTCTCAAGCTTATAAAAGCCTCCATATCGTCTGCGCTCCAGATACGCATAAAATGTGAACTATCATTGTTCAACAAGGATATTGGATGATGATACAGCACTCTGGAGGGTGCTCCGTACAGCTGCGCTGTTTCATTTTTTCCACAGCACATTAGTTGAACCAATGCTACTTCATATGAAACATTGCCAAAATCCAATGATTCTTGCAACCGAATTCGAAAATTAGAGGCGTTATTTTCCGGGTAACTTGTGTCGTTAGAGGGCAAAAAAATAAAGAAACTCATTTCGATTCTGTCAAGCGACAAGCAGCAGAAATTCGCGGAATCGATCGCTTATGCTTTTATTTTTATAGCTTTACATATAGACAATATGCTTGTCTCCAGGAAAGATCCCAGTTCGCAGCCGCAAAATATCTGGAGTTGTTTGACGCAAATCAATAAAAAGATATGAGAAAGCTTGATTTTTTGTAGCATCTTCAAAAGCACGCACTAGGAAGCTGGAGTGCTTGGGAAACATTTGTTTGCCAAGATGCAAAGCAACAGTACGATCTCTAATATTTCGCATCAAGCATATATAGCTGGCAGAAAGGCTACGAGAGCGCGCATGTACATCCGAGCAATGGAAAAAATTCTGGCAAATGTAGACACAAGTCAAAGGTTTGTGGTGGGCATGCTTAGTAAAAATATTAGTAAAGGAGCTGGATTTCGTCAGCTCACCTTGTAAATCGTCGGAAACAATGAAATCATGCGCTTCAAGCTCTTGTTCTAAGCTGTCGGGAAAAACCGCGGACAAAGTGTAAAGCAGCAGCACCACCTCCTCCTCCTCCTCCTCCTGCAATCCAGCTCTCCTGAATCTGTTGTTTTCCTACAGTGGATAAGTCAGTTCCATGGCACCAAATCAAGCGCTTTGGGATAATGTCGAACATGGCTTGCTTGTGGCGCAGAAGATTAAGGGTCCAAATAGTCTTTCCGCTGTTTGAGGGTCCAGCCAAAATTATGGAGGAATCGTGAGCAAGTCTCATATCAAAGACTTGCTGGCCAGAGCCGTTACCCTCGCTGCTGAGTAGCCGTGCCATTATTTCTTTCTAAGCGCCCAACTTCTGCTTCACTTGCATTATCTTTTTAACGAATTTGGCAGCTAGTTTCTCCCCCCAGCCAGTATTTGGATCGTCAGCTATTTTTTTGAGCTCCAATTTCCAGCTCCTTGTCTGCAATCAGTCTGTTTTGAATGTCCTTGTGCTTGGAATATGCAATGTCGTGGTGCATGCACAAGTTGTCAAGACGGTTAATACCTCGTTGTCCTGCAGCCAGTCGTTTTTCAAGCTTTGTAGCGGGACCACAAAATTGAAATCCAGGGAGATGCAACTCAAAAGGCAAATTGTTGATTAGCCAATTTACAACCCCTTCGCCAACCTGTTTCCTTCTGCTGCTGGTGCTGCTGCTGCTGCTTCTTGGCCTGCTGCTTGTGCTGCTGCTGCTGCTGCTCCTAACCTGCAGTGCTGTCGCACACTTTTTACTGCTTCTTCCTCTTCTTCTTCTTTTACTACTACTACTACTACTCGTACTACTCGTACTACTAGTCTGTTTTTTTTTCGTTGGTGGTGGTGGTGGTGGTGCCATTTAATAGTGTGTCAGCAGTTGTTTTGCTAAAAAAAGCATATTTGCTTATAGCCAAATTTTGTACTGCGCGCTCTATACGGGGGCATAAAATTGTCACAGCGCAGTCGAGCAGCATGGTGAGCGGCTCGCTCGCTCACCATGCTGCAAGCCTGCCACCTCACTACTCCGGGGCGGCGGCGGCGGCGGCGGCGGCGGCGGCTTCGGTAGTAGATTCAATCTGAAATGATGAATAATTATAGTATAAGTTATTACTTCAACAACCATCAGTAGCAGGCAGTAGTGCTGTGGCAAAAAAAATATTGTCTAGCATTCACTTACGCTGCTGCTGCTGCTGCTGCTGCTCTAGGCGATAGTGCCCAAACGGGAGTGATTCATTTTCATCGAGCCAAGCGCGTTTTGTGTCAAATAGACCGAGAGCCTGTTTTCGCTGCTCCAGTAAAAAAACGACTTGCTTCTTGGACGCCAAGTGCCTGCAGCTAGCAAATTGCACACGACGTTGGTGTAGAACTTGCAAAAATGCTTCATGCGAAAAAGACTTTGCTACCAGTTTAGTAATGCCTTTGCAACGGGAGTACTGCTGCTGCTGCTGCTGCTGCTGCTGCTGCTGCTGCTTTGTTGCTTGTGCGCTGAGATTCCCTGTGACGGATTCATCTGCCACGTAAAGGAACGAGTAGTTTTTAGGACGGAGAAATATCAATTCCACTGGCAGTTTTCCTCCAAACTCGTCCTTAAAGCAGTACATTTTACCTTTGTGTTTATCAGTGTACAGAGGATGGTTTGTTGCAAAGTTACTTGTGTCTAGTAGTCCTTTTGAAATTAGATCCGGGTACAATGTCGTATATGGCGTATCGCCCCTCTCTGGATGCTTCATGATCAGGGCAAGAAATAGCGAATCGGTGTCACCACCAAGCACTCGTGCACAGGCAAGCGAATGATGCCGTTGAACGTAATTGTAGTAGAAATTGTACACGATTGCCTTGGAAATGTCTAGAATGCTTGTGCCAATAATGACGGGCTTGTTTAGCGTTACCCGACTTGGAGCCAAATGTACTGCGGCCAGGCGTTCCGTGTAAATGATAACGTCAAGAAAATTTGGTGCACCAAGAAACTTCTCCAATACATCTGCCCTGTGACACATTTTAAACTGCATTCGATTACGCACCGACTGTAGAAACTTTCCAAAATTGAATTCGACAGCAGCTTCCAGAAATCTTTTTCAAACAATGTCTTGGCCTGGTTCCTGCGCTCAATGTTGTGCACAATATACGGTCGAAGTATTGGCTTCTCGCTGAATGCAATCACTCGATTAACTGTAGTCACTCTCAAACCCAGTTCCAAATAGAGACGCAAGGCTCTATGATGCACAGTATAGCCGGGTTTGTGACACACTGATCCAATCAGTTTTTTGGTCGGGCTTCGAAATAATTTATTTCCTAGAGCAGCCCGTTCTGGAAATAGTTGATGTTGTAGATCCATCCAATCTTGCTGCATTTGAGGGGTCAGATGATGCTGTTCAATCAACTCATGCCTAACTGCGAGTGGAAGATCAGCAGTAGCGTCGTGCAGAAACTGCGGATAATAGAGGTTGACATTGCAAATAATGCCTGTACCATCGCGACAAAACTCTGTCATCCAGTCCAGGAAGTTGCTTTTGTACGCTGGATCTTCTAGACAATTTAATTTATTGTCTGTTGGAATTCTTGACAGCTCAGCCTGTTTTAACCAACGGTAGTCCTTAAAGGGCAAAGCTTCGTGCATGCAAGTTGCATAAAGGCTATTAGCATCCCACAGGGCCAAGTAGGTACCCTCTGGCATATTATTTCGCAACTGTCGAAACTGCTCTCCAGCGCCTTTATCATCAAATGGATCCAGCTCGCGTATCGAAGCATTATTTGCTGTGGTGATGTGCCGAGTACCGAAAGCAAAGCCACCACGAACAGACCTTTCTATTTCGCGGTACATTTCTGCATCTGTAAAAAGTGCTATGGGCTCGCCAATCAGGGACAGGCAGGCTGCCAGACTAAAATTTGGCGCGCTTAGGTAGTGTGCTGGATCCAGTTTGAGTGTTGTTAGAGCTTGATTACGGAAATTCTCGAATACATCTGCAAGCAGTAGTACATCGAGCTGTAAGTAGGCGCAAGTATAGTCCTTTAAATTTCGGCATCGAAATTGTTTCCAACTGGCCTTTGCGCGTGCATATTCCTCATCGGTGCACGCCTGCTGCCTTAGGCTGTCATAAAATTCCACTTGTTTAGGCAATTGCGTTGTAGTTTCCAATTTGGCTGGATCGTCTACAAAAGAGTATGGGTATACACCCTTTTTTTGCAGTGTTGCACCCTTCAGATGTGGATAGCGAGTCAAAAGCTTTTGAGTGTGAATTAAAAGATCATAGGGCAAGTTTGCGGCCAGATTTGCGAGGCTTGTCGAGAGAAAGGCGAAACTGTCCTTGAAATGAATCGTAAACCTTTCTTCACCGCAAAGAAACTTGATTGAAAACGTCTTGAATTTCTCGCGAGTCTCGGGTAGCACATTTAACTTACCGTCAGGGATGGCATTGAGAATTTCACGAATTAAGAATTTCCCATCGAAGCCAGAAAGATTATGTAGAAAAACGGTCAATTCACGCCGTTTTAAGTACAGTTTTCGATTACAGGATGCACACAACACAGAGCGGGCCTCCCCAGTTAAATGATTGTGGTCCAGAATCTTCAACTCGTCTGCATCGAATTCTTTGCCACACAGCTGGCAACTCGGATGTTTTTCCTTCAATCTGCGCCGAACATCTTTGCCTAGTAAGAGGTCAGCGTGGGTGTTGCCGTTTACATTCGTGCAAATGTCTTGTGCAAGTTGTCGCAAGTTGCGAAAAAAGGCAAGAACGCAATTTTCTTTACGCGTTGAGTAAAGAACATGACACGGGTTATTATCCTTGTCTGGAACAAGTTGCAAAGGCTCCTTTAGTTCACGACATGCGACAAGATAATAGCCAATACACATTGGCACATGAATACTGTGCAAAACTTGTTGTTCAGAGGCTTTTTTGGGGACATCCTCCATGGGCCATGCAACACTTTCGCGTGCTTCAGCGGCTGAGTGCAGAGGGACGGAAATGGTTTCCATGTCTGCATAGCACACGTACAGCAGTGGTAAACGTGTCTCGAAACTGGTGAAGCACAATTCGGTCTTACTTTTCTCAGGCATTATTTCTTTGATTGGTAAAGCGCTCTGCGCATTTTGCTCGATAATACAAGACTTTTTTGACGATTTCCAACTAATTCTGTGTTCCTCTGCAGTAGCTTCTTTGCAGTTATGAATATTCAGAATATAGTCCCACGTTGCGGTATGATGAAATCGTGTCAAGCAGTCAGGACAAAACTTTCGGCGTTTTGTGCCCGACGATAGCAATGCATTGACATTCTTCACTGCCATATAGTGCCCGATAGTGTAGACTCCGTAGGGTGGTATGTATAGCACGTCAGCATTGTGCTGCTGCTGCTGCTGCTGCTGTTGCTGCTGCTTCGAAAAAAACACACTAGCCGACTTGCTTGAGTGATCCCAAACAAAAATACGCAATCTTTTAATGCATGGATTGCGTCGCATTAGTTTCATATAGCTTGCCTTGTGATGACGAAATGGACCACCGCCTATCCGGCTTAAGCGTTGTCCAAAATCCAGCACACGCTCTACATAGTGCGTATAACTTGACTTCAGATGGGGTCGTCGTTGCTGCTTCATCACCACCTCATCATGAAACATGCTTGCGGCTAGGGCATATGCAAAACAATCCTTATTCGCCCGGCGAGTGCGTCGTCGTCGAAAGTCGCGCAAGTAGAACAGGGCACCGTGCTTTCTAGCCAGCGACATCGGCACCTTAAATTCTGTGTCGTTAGTCCCCCTGCTGCCCCCAAATTCGCCTATCGTGGTTGCCGCTCGAGCATTCAACTTTCGAAAAATTGATACCATTAAGTCAACTTGTTCGACACGCAGAAACCTCCAATTGCTTCCCATCTGCTGAAAGTTTTCCACCTTTACCTCAATCTGCCCAATTGCACGCAGCATCCAGGCAATAAATTCTTGGGTGGGAATTTCACCGCCTGCACCAATTGTCACCACGCTAGAATTGAAATAAGGAGAAATGCTCTCAGTATCGGCATTTCCTGCTTCATCAAATTTTTCACGCTCCATTTTTGCCTTGACGTGTAGACAAACACGCAGAAGCACTCCTTCCCCTGCATCACGAACAACGGAATTGATAAATTGTTGCAGAGGTGCTTGCAGACTCACCAGTTGGTCCCTCGGCAGCAAAGTTTGCACTGTGGTTGGTGCTGTAGGATAGAAGGAAATGTAATTTGCAATCCCGCGGTGAGCTGATTCAGAAATACGCGCGCTCCAGTTGCTGTTGTTCTTGTTTACTTCAGCCACATGATCTTGAAGGCGAAACTGTTTGTAGGGCAAAAAACAATCATCTGAATGCACATGCGCGTGCAGCGAAATACTGTTGGTAAATCGTCTGTTGCACACCCGGCACACATGCCACCGGGTGGGCATGGCTGAAAGGATTAGTAATGTTGGGTTTTGGCTGCAGTACAAATCAGTTGCCTAACTGCCTTGCATGCAATTTGCAGTTGCTCTTCTGATTTTATGCCCAAAAATGTCACCCGTCCGCTACAAAAAATATTTATGCAGACTCCACTATCGACTTCTGGTATACGCAATTGAATTGCTGGCGTAAAAATTTCCGGCTCATATTTCGCATTTTTCTGTGGATTTTTTTTGCAAAAATTTAGTTATTGTAGTGAAGTTCACGCCGTGCTCAAATCCCACCTCGCCAACATATGTAGCAGAACAAATTCTAACTGAATTGAAGTCCACAGGATGCAGAACGTTATGGAGTGCGTGCAAAGCCTTCACTAGTGCAAGTTTTTCTTTTACACGAAAAATTGTTAAACGACCCTTGTTAGTAATCTGGGCTGTCCAATTTTTAGTTCGAATGCAAAGCATGTATGGTCTAGGAGTCAGTAATTTGATCTGCCACAATAGTTTTTCTCGTGTTCTGATTTTCTTGACAACCTGTTCCAGCTCCCAACGCATATCCCAAGCATAAAACTGTGCCTTTGCTATCAACTGGACTAAGTGGCTCGAAATCTAAAATGAGTAGCAAAAATAAGAATTTAAAAACCAAAAAAGCGATAATTTTGAAACTATTTATTTATTCAAAAAGATGGTTTAGCACAAAATAACCTCCCGACTAACTTCTCGTCACTGGTTTTAACAAAAGTCCATGTAATTTTCAACAGACTTTTTACGAAACTAGATTTTCACACAATATCCATCTCAAGTTTTTCACACAGCCCACTTTCTTCACTCTTTTTCTATTGCATCAGAATCTTCATCATCAGAATCCGAGCTTGCCCGACATCTAGCAATGTCCTTGCTCGCCACGATCTTGCCTGGCGGTTTGTTGCGTACCGTGCTGGCGACTGGATGTGGCTTCTTGACGATGGTGGTGGTAGTCCGTTTCAAAGCCGGGAGATCCTCAGAAGCCGCTGCGGTACCCGGTTCATCCTTGTTGTTCGACGCTTGCCTTTTGGTCCCGGCAACGGTACTGGTGCTGCCAGCCCGTGTAGTGCAGCCAGGAAACACAGCAGAGAAACTCCATCCGATCGCCTGTTCAGTGGCATCGACAACTCGCGTCAACGAACGCAGTGCGAAACTGGCGCGCCACACATTGCTTTCGGCGGCCAGCAAACACCGAATGCAGTTGAAACAGGAGCACGTAGCGCCCTTGAGTTCCCTTGAACTTGCGCACTGACTTCTCCTCGTAGACTCCAGTACTCGTGTTGACTTCGTAGCCGTCACATTCGTACCTCGGGTGCAAAGCAATAAACAGGGAACCGCCATTTTGTTGTGATGGCTCCTCCGAATCCACAGGGCAAAACCGATGCAGGCTGTCCGTCGAAGGTAGAATCTTGAGTAGCTGTCGCTCTGTGTAGCGAAGTGCAGCTTTCACCTTCTCGCAAAAGTCGGGATTACGTAGATTCACCGCCACACATTCCTTGCCTGTGTTGTTGCCCTCTCCTCCGGGTTGCTGCATCAGTCCATTTGTGAGGAACACGGAGCAGAGCGTCTGGAACAGCAATGGCTGCAACGCTCCATCCTCCTGTCTCCACAGCACAGGGCGCATCCGACCATGCGAAAACGCAATTTCTTCACCGAGCTCCAGTTTTGCCTTTTGGCGTAGTAGATCAGCATTTGAGAATATCGATGCCATTGCTTGCTTGAAGTTGTGTCAAACAGGAGGAAATTTTTAAATCTTGCCTCTACCACTGCTTGGGGCGTCCTAAATATATAGTGACGATCCAGCTACTGACCCTTGATCTTTTCACACGCTTCATCCACGAAACTACATGTTTATTGTCTCTTGCTATTATTACGTAGTTCCCACGTTTTAACGCGTTATTTCTGATGCTACAGTCAAAATACGAGCAATAACCGAAGAAATTGGAGACCTCGACATTTTGGATTTCACACGCTCATTTTTAACTGGACCCTTGACCTACCCACACGTCTCATATATGTGATAACAGGCCTGTCTCGTTTCTGCGCAGTTTCCCCGATTCGATTCCTTATAAGACGCTACGGCTTTCTTCTTTCCCACGCTGACAAAAACTATTCTGTGTTTTTTATTTGTGCATCCTAAATTAGTTTTTAGTGTAGGAGGAGCTTTTTAGCGGCGCATAATGTTGCCGAAGGCTGAAAAACGGCTTCAGAGTGCTCGAGCACGGCTACCGCGATTGGTATTCACAAACGCGTTAACCCCTCTCCCGTCTTACACACCCTCGACACCTGCACCAGAAGACAAAAACAAGCCGTTTGTATTCACGCGTCCTCTGCCAACAATAGGCGCTCCATCGATTGAGTCTCAACAGCAACCACCAACGGAGGGTCTTGGCGGCCGAAATTTTCTACGGGTCATGTTGTTGAATGGGAATGCCCAAGTTCCAACCCGACAAACTCCAAGTGCTATTGGCTACGATTTGACAGCGTCGGACGATGGTGCTGTGCCCGCAGGAAAATTCCTGCTTGTCCCCATTGGAATTAGTTTCGTCCCGCCACCCGGCACCTACGGGCGAGTTGCTGCTCATTCGAGTCTCCTGATACGGGGGCTGCAGGCCGCCGCGGGCGTTATCGACCCGGGCTACTCCGACCCGATTTCTGTGCTGCTGTTCAACCATTCTGAAGAGGATTTTTTCTTCAAAACCGGAGACCGAATTGCCCAACTGGTGCTCGAAAGGGCAGTGACTGCCCCTCTGGTAGTCTATAGGGCAAACGATTCTGTGGACGAGTCTGTGGCGGGCCCGGTGGATGGTTCGGCCGCACTGAACCAGCCGATTACTGAGCAAGTTAACTACGTGCGTATGAGAAGCAATGAATTAAAGGAATGAATTGTTGGCTCCTAAAAAAAGAAAATTCCCAGATTTACAATGAAATAGAAATAATATATTTTGTTCCCATGCACCTGGTTGTAATCTGATATCAACTTTTTAATAAAAAACGGGGAGAAGAAATTTGTTTTTTTTTTGTCCAACAAAAAGGCCATGAATATTTCTCATACGTTTTTGCTTTTACGTGATTAATTGACTACTATGTTCTTCCATCTAGTATTGAACAATATTCAGAAAAGTTTTTTACGCTTTCTTCGACGCTCGTTTAGTCAACCAATCCTACAATTTTTTGGGAAAAAGAAATTACTATTGGTTGGGCGCGCACCTCTTTTGAAGGAATTTACTGATTTAAGGCTCCAATTATATTGCGAAAGGGCAGTGACTTTCACACAGAATCTTCTGTATACGCTCGTATTACCGAAAATCTTGCTAAATCAATATGGCTACAGCTAACCGATTTAAGGTCCCCTGTCCAGCACCGGGTTGCCTTCCCATTATTCACCGTGTGTCATCCGATGGAACGCCCTCTGTCTGGTATTGCGGCGAATGTGGCCCCGCTTTGTCATTTGATTCTTACGAGGATGTAGAGCGCCATTTTGGTACTGTGCATCGGTAAGTGAAAGTTTTTTACACATTTAAAGCGTGCATCACTACTTGCAGTCTTAAAATACGTTTGCGGGCCTTTTTGCAGCGTTTTTCGAGTAGTGGGCTCCTTTTTGTGCAAGGAGCGCGGCTCTGAGAGCGCTTCATTCGAACAGCTAAAAATTCATCTATCTTCCACGCATGGGTAAGAAACTTTTGTTTTTCTGTGTCGAAATTTAGTAGAAATTGGAAATTCTTGAATTTTCGTGCTACTCTACAGTGTCGATGTAACCGGGGAAGAGTGGGCTCGGTACCTACCACCACACTACGAAATTAGGGTGAGTTATTCTACTTTCACACTATGCTTTACGAGTTTGGGTATTGATTGCCATGGTTTCTGTTTCAGGATTAGATGCAATAATGTTTTACAACAGTCGAAGGCAAAAAAGTCGATGACAAAGAAGAATTTGATGGCAAAGAAAAGGATCCAACTGCGTAGAGTGCTTGTATCGACTTTATGCCAAAAAAGTTTGTATTTGTATGGTACAATGACTTTTAAAATAAAAAGTTTGGTCGCGTTGCACCAAAAACCGTGCAGGAATTTATTTTGTCTCGTCTATATTTTTTAGCCTGCTTTAATTCATTGCGCAGATGTGCCTCTTTTGCTTGAATTTTTGAGGCTTTAAGACTTTCCTAAGTAAAAATTTGTGCAGAGAGGCCGTAATGTTAGGGTATCCATTTGGAAATGCATTAAAATCTCCATTTAAAGTTGCTTTGTGCGTACAAACGTATTACTACTGATATTCATCGCGCTATTTCATCAATCCCAGGTGACATTTCGCACCCGCATTTACCACTGCAACGTGAATTCACACGGCGTTATCTGCTTAGACATTCTCAAGGACAATTGGTCCCCAGCCCCTGACCATATCCAAGGTGCTGCTGTCAATCTGCTCTCTGCTGACTGATTGCAATCCGGCCGATCCCCTAGTTGGTTCCATCGCCGCCCAGTACGTGCAGGCTCGCGAGGAGCACGACAGAACGGCCAGACTGTGGACTAAGAAATACGCCTGCGGCGGCTCCTATCCAAGCTAGCTGTCAGGGCCGAAGCATGTGGTGGTGACTGAGTTATCAGGGTTTTCATTTCTCATCGACTATGAAAAAATTGTACTTTATACCACTGTATGAAAAAAACTTGTTTTTTTTACTGAATGCTATTTTGTTAATTTTTTATAATATATGATCATATTCTTATGACATTAGTAACATAATATAATTAGTTTCTTTTGCGGGGCCATTTTTCTACCCTTTCTTCTTCGATCCCTCGATAATCCTCTCAATTTTTATGGAGATCCCCTTGATTTAAAGATAATCCAATCGTAATCCCTTTGATAATTATCACCTAATCACATTTGCCTCGGGATTATCATCTGAGCTGGGAAACATTTAATAATATTTTTGTTTTACTTTCTTTACTCGTAATGAAATGATTGTTAACGCACGCGTGCTATTCCACTCAATGCTCTGGGTTTCCAAAGTAGCACGCAGCGCTTTAGACACAAAAAAGTGCAGCAGAGATTAAACAGCGCTTTCAATTCAATTTTTTGTGTTTGTGTTTGTGTTTTTTCCGTAACTATCCAGTTTGCTTACTTACTACTACTACTAATCACTGCGTGCTTCAGTAAGCACCAGAAAATTTTTTGTTGTAATTGCTTCAGTTTTAAAAATAATTATATTATTGTGTTCTATTTTTTCCAAGCGTCAAGCTCTAAGAAAAGAAAGTCGGAATATATTGGCCGCTCTTGAACAAAATTGCTGCTGAATTACTATAATTAACTATGCAGGCGTTCAATTTTCATAAACAGCTTACCGTATACTATATAATGACGCTTTTTTAAAACTATAAATACAAATGCAATGCTTACTATTAGTAGAGCTGTTGTGTTATTAAATAAATTTCATGCTTAATCGATAAAAAATTCATCGGCTTATCATAGACGTACCCGTTTATTTTTGTGTGTTCACTGCTGTCTGTACTGTACTAATATATATATATATATTTCTGTACGCATGTTTTATTTCTTTTTTCTTTCGAACTAAATAGCTAGCAAAGCTAAAGTCTTGCTTTGTTATTCTATTGTAAGAATTTTTTTGTTTCTAATGTAATAAAATAACAACAATGACGTTACTTGCGTCTGCGCGAGTGCGTATAAACTTTATTGTATCATAAATATATAAAGCAGCCAACAACAAATTTTGTTAAACTTGTGCACACTAACCAACATAATTAAACACTGTTGTTTGAATGGTTTTTTAAAAAAAGAATGCTAAAAGATAATAGAAGATATTGGGGAGATGGACTAGAATAGTAGATCCCAGTAACCAAAGAGACGCTAGGTTAGAAACGAATCTGGGTTAGAAAACTAGATTAAAAAGAGAAATCTTAGTTTAATAAACGGCGGAACATGGAGTAGAGTCTACTCCATGTTCCGCCGTAGAATTTCTAGAGTCTACTCAGTAGACTCTAGAAATGGGAGGAACAACAACAAAAACAAAAGACGCTGTCAAGGTGGTGAAAAGCAGCGTCACATGGCGCGCTTCAGCTGGGCGCGAAGGCCGCGCCGGCGTCAGCCAGCAGGCAATCGACGAAACGCCGAGTTCGCGCTTGTCCTCGCCGGTAGGGCGCCTGCAGCGTGAGCAGCAGCACCTCCTGCACCGGCTCGGGGCAGTGGCGACTCGGCGCGGATGACGTGGCCTGCCAGCTGGAGTCGCCGACAGCGCAAAAGTTCTCTTGGACGGTCCAGGCCGGCGCGGCAATAAAGTGCCGCGTTGGAGACCCGCTCGTAGCTGATCTTGAAGGCGGCGCGCCGCATCAACTTGCTGTTCGAGCGAGTCCGTCAGCGTCCAGGTCTCGGCGTTGTACAGCAGGACGGTCTCGATCACCGTCCGAAACAGCGCCGCTCTCTGGCGGTCTGGCAGGGCCTCGGACTGCGGAACTGACCTTATCGAACGAAAGGCAGCTCAGGCAAGTCCTCAGCGACGCCGCAGGTCTTCGCGAACGTCAGTGACCAGACCGCCTACGAGCCCTCTAAAGTGAGAGAGAAGTGAGGAGGGTCAGTGGAAAAAAAGACGGACTGAGCGGCTGATTAACAATGAATAAAAAACAACAAAATTAAACAAAATTTATTGACCACGCAGATTAAAGCATCTCTAAACTGGGCCGCAAGTTACTTAAAGAAAGGAAGCGAAACTGTACCCAATTAGGCAGACAGGTCATTAAATATTTAACACGCCTACTCCAGCCGGTACATAGCCCGGAATTTGCTTATCACTCTTCGCTGGTTAGAAAATGCTGAATAATTGATTTTTGGCAGTCTAAATCTTGAGACCGTCATTATTTAGTGTATCTAGAGGTACTATACAATGGGAGTAGACTTCCTACGATTGTCTAAGCTTAAGCGGGAATCAAATAAATAAGGAATCCCAGTTCATGCAGCTCCGTTGATCCAAACACCATTCTTAGAAGAAACTGAATTAGGGCGTCACCGTGCGGACTAGAAAATGCAGGTTAATGTTGAAGAGGTCAATAGGAATCATAGTTCTGAGCTTGAAGAAGTGGATCCATCACAGCATGGAGTCGATCATTCGGCTGGTGCAGTCGGAGTAGCTCGTCCGGATGCCATTAAGACTGCAGCAAAACAGGACAACGGTTGCTGCAGTCTATCGACTGTAATCGCAAATCTGCCCGGTGGCTCAGCTCTGGCTCTGGCTTTGATGTGCGGCGGCATTATCCTGCTGGTTACGGGCTTCTTTTTAACTCGACAGGAATTGGATAGCTACGTGAAGCAGCACCAACAGCCCAAGACTAATAATGTAACATTTGACGCTATGTAAGCAAGTTAATATACGTGGGGAATGTGGACTACTTATCGTATTCATATATACCCCACCCACCTCACGCCGCGCCCACCTCACGCTACACTCACCTCACTCCACGACCTTACTGAGCGCCCACCTTACCCCACAACCTCTTACTGAGCGCCCACCTCACTCCACAACCTTCTTACTGAGCGCCCACCTCACTCCACAACCTTCTTACTGAGCGCCCACCTCACTCCACACAACCTTCTTACTGAGCGCCCATCTCACTCCACAACCTTCTTACTGAACGCCTAGCTCACTCCACAACCTTCTTACTGAGCGCCCACCTCACTCCACACAACCTTCTTACTGAGCGCCCATCTCACTCCACAACCTTCTTACTGAACGCCTAGCTCACTCCACAACCCTTCTTACTGAGCGCCCACCTCACTCCACACAACCTTCTTATTGAGCGCCCAGCTCACTACACAACCCTTCTTACTGAGCGCCCA
Organism: Macrostomum cliftonense; assembly: GCA_950096795.1. Taxonomy (NCBI): domain Eukaryota; kingdom Metazoa; phylum Platyhelminthes; family Macrostomidae; genus Macrostomum; species Macrostomum cliftonense. The sequence goes on along the minus strand of CATNEM010000213.1, from coordinate 38,021 downwards.
CCTTACGCCACAACCTTCTTATTGAGCGCCCATCTCACTCCACAACCTTCTTACTGAACGCCTAGCTCACTCCACAACCTTCTTATTGAGCGCCCACCTCACTACACAACCCTTCTTACTGAGCGCCCACCTCACTCCACACAACCTTCTTATTGAGCGCCCAGCTCACTACACAACCCTTCTTACTGAGCGCCCACCTTACGCCACAACCTTCTTATTGAGCGCCCACCTCACTCCACAACCTTCTTATTGAGCGCCCACCTCACTCCACACAACCTTCTTACTGAGCGCCCACCTCACTACACAACCCTTCTTACTGAGCGCCAACCTCACTCCACAACCTTCTTATTGAGCGCCCACCTCACTCCACAACCCTTCTTACTGAGCGCCCACCTCACTCCACAACCTTCTTATTGAGCGCCCACCTCACTCCGCAACCTTCTTACTGAGCGCTCACCTCACTCCGCAACCTTACTAAGCGCCCACCTCACTCCACACAACCTTCTTACTGAGCGCCTAGCTCACTCTACAATTTTCTTATTGAGCGCCCACCTCACTCCACAACCCTTCTTACTGAGCGCCCACCTCACTCCACACTCTCTTGATGCTGCAAACGCTACAATGCCTATCATTTTATTTGCCAGACAGTAAAAAATACTGTGACTTACGTAGAATAAAATCAATATATTATTCATTTTCACCTTTCTGCTGCTCAGTTTCCCAGGTCTTCTGTACTGGATAGTTGGTCTCGCAGCCGGTTTCTTGGCCTACGGTCTGTTTCATTGCGTAATCAACGTAATGGTCAACGTTAGAGTCAATCGAAGTCGAAAACCATTGACAGTAGTTAAACCAGGCGTTTGTTTAAGGATCATAATTATTATTGTAAGTATATTTATCAAATATGCAGCTATTTTACCTTGGAGGTTGAAAATGCTGGACTAAATACCTTTCAGATTTACATGATTGACACCATTCTAATAGCAGCCGTTGGCTTAATGGCCTGCGCCGCTTTTCTACCATTGTACGCTCAGGCCATGTTTGCTAGCAAGCTGGCTAGCGGTGAGTCGCAATTCGATCTGCAGCACTACGTGGCTACTAGGATGGCCAACGGGGCCAGTCTTACCGTTGAAAGCCAGTCATCAACGGACGGCAGTGTCGGCGCTTCGGTTAGTGCAATTTTTCTACGCAACACTTCTACTGTGCTTGATGTACAGCCCACGGCACAGCCGCATCCTAGGGCTGTGCGTGCTGTGTATAGATGTTTCTTCCTGACGGGCTGGAAGGGCCGCAACTCCCCACTCTAAATTTACCCAGCTCAACCTGGTACCCAATCTCAGTTAGATCGACTAGAGCAATCCTTAATTAAGCGCCTTGCTAAAGGGCACTAATTGTCTCCTAGAGCCGGGGCTCGAACCCACAACCTTCCGGTCAAAAGGCTAGATGCACTAGCCACTAAGCTAAAACTATTTTTAGATCATTAAAAAGCGAATTAAATCCAGTTATTTAGGGAAATTTCAATCAGAACCATATTTTTTTGAATTGCAGTCATTTCCTATGTTTTATCCATCTCTGGCTCTGTTTTTTGGCGTCTGCTTCATTGAAATCAGTTTGGTAAGTTTACTATAACTATAAGTAACTATTGTACATGTTGTCATTGTGCTTATACACTGTATAAGTGTATTTCAGTTTTCTACAAGTAGATGGTATATTTCATTATTATCTGAAAATGCTCTTTAAATTAGCTGTAAGTTTCAAGCTAAACCAAATATATTGCTCAATCCTGATTGGTTTTTTAGTTTACAATTCTCAAAATGGTGGCAGCGGTGGGATCGAGCTGAAACACACACACACGCACACACACACACACACAGAGAGAAACTTGAAATTCAAATCAAATAAAGTACTCGTAGAAGTTTATTTCTGTAATCGATAAAATAATCTACGAGGTAAAAATTACATGCAATTAAGGACACGACTCTATCGCCTGACATTTCAGATGATGCTGCTAATATTTCTGGCCACCGGCCAAGCTCAGCTAATTAGCTCGATTCAAAATGCGAGACGGATTCGAAGCTCTAGAAATTTCCAGAAAGGATCTCCAACCAACTCGAGCGGCATTGATACGCAGCTGTGACAATCGTCTGCAGGCATTCACTCTAGAAGGGAAGAATCAGTCGTGTTCAATGAAAATCGCTTTCAATTATGGATGTTGTGAAGGAAGACTATTACTATATATTCAAATCAAGAGTGCAACTAAAACAAATTTTGTCAAGTTTATAATAGGAAATACCTGTCTTTTGTGAAGACTTTTGTGAATATTGTGAAACTAAACTAAAATTATTGATGATGCATAAATATACAGTGTCTCTCTACAGTCTACAGTGTATACACATTTTTACACTTAAAAGAAGGTCTTTTTAATTCTTGAAGAATTTGTTGGCTGCATGTAGCCCGGTAGCTTAGCCGAGCTTGGCTGATGAAGTGTCTGCTGCTGCTCTTGCTGATGCTGGGCCTGCTCAGTACCCGCACCCGCTTCTTCACCGCCAGCTGTCGAAGTGCAGCAGGCCTGGCAACCGCTCAGCAGGGCAGCGATGGCGTCGGCGTCCTGGCGCTGCTGCAGGCTGAGCCTCTTCTCGGACCTGCGGCGCTGCAGCTCGTGGTACCAGCCAACTACCTCAGCTTCCTCCGGCGCTACTGATGAAGACGAAGCGCCTCCAGAGCTCCCGTCAGCTTCGGCAGACACCGCGTGCTGAAGTCGGCGTTGCTGCAGCAGCTGCTGGTGCTGACGCAGTCTAGCCGGACCTTTCCAGGATGTGGCTCGGCTGAAGCTGCGCATGGGCGGCTGCAGCTGCTGCTGCGGTTGCTGCTTAGCCAACGATGCGGTTTGTTGCTGCGGGGAGGCCAGAACGGGCAGCGAGCCGCTACTGCTGTTGTCATTAGAAACGGTCTCGTTGCCAGTAGTCTGCAGAGATTCGATGCGAGGCCTTCGACGAAGTTGCACAGCGTCCAGTTGGTTGGCCCTATCGAGACGTTTTCGAATCTCGGCGTTCAGAGTCAGGGAAGAGTCGTCCATGAGGAAATTGCCAATTAAGACAAGAGGCTGAGATGAGTCTATATTACTTGTCTCGATGCTTAACCTATTTATCGTACCCCAGTTCAATGAAATTAGCATAATTAGGCGACAGACTCAGCTGGGTGCAGCAATATTAGGTCGGGACTTCACTTCCGTTTCCTCGCCAGCTGTCCTAGAAGAACAGCATCCAGGGCAAGCTAAGGGCCTCCCCAGACAGGAATTCGATGCCTGTTTTTTTTTTCGCAGGCAAATTAGCATCAAAAGCCGAGGGTACAAAACCGGTGCAGCGTTCCAGGTACTTGCAGCGCTGATTTAATGAGCTGCCAGTTTTTTTTTAAATTTGGTATTGATGTGACCAGTCACGAGATTTTGGTGTCTGGGGCTATCTGGTGTCTGCCTGTTGTTTTTTTGAGGGTGCTGACCCGGCAGAAAAATCCACCACTGTCTAGCTAGTGTTTAAAGTTCTATTGCTTTCCTCAGTAATTAAATGATTAAAAGAACATAATAAAATCTAAAGGCGTTGAAAATGTATGTTATAATCAGTAATGAAGTACGGGTATATTATGCTTATTTTTGCTTTTGTATACGACTATCAAAGACATACGACAAACAAAGTTAACAAAGATAAAAATAAGGGTTTCGATTGAAAATACTACTGGGCAATTAGCTATTTGATACATTAGTATTATGCTTAAAAATTAAACGCACTTTTAGAGAGGGTTAGAGTTGCTAGTAAAACGATTATATACTAATATAAATTCAATTGATTTACTAAATAGTTAGTATAAGTAACCAATACTAGTAAGACGAACAATCAGCAAATCAACAAATTGCCGCAATTTATTGCTAGCCAGTTTATCTCATCAGTTAAGTGGATTGTGCTCAGGGTCAAGAATCCAAGCAGAAGGGGCGCCGTGACCCCTCATCAAATAGGCTGGCAAGAAGTGCTTAAAGCTTTTGCGCCCCCTATCCAGCATCTTAATTGGCGCCCCCTTTCAAGCATCTTAATTGGCGCCCCCTATTCAGCAGCTTTGGCGCCCCCTATCCAGCATCTTAATTGGCGCCCCCTATCCAGCAGCTTAATTTGCGCACCCTATCCAGCAGCTTAATTTGCGCCCCCTATCCAGCAGCTTAATTTGCGCACCCTATCCAGCATCTTAAATCCTGGATACGAACCCTGATTGCGCTAGACTGCCCTATAATTCATCTAGATAAAGTGATAAAATCTCTCTATCATTATAATTATTTAAAAATAAAAATATAGCCAGTGAATGTTTTCCGATGGGTAGCTCGGAAAACAATACATAAAATGCCACTAGTGTGCATTACTGCCGTTTGCCTACTATAAGTAGCTATAGGGAGTTTTAACAACACGTAAAAACGATAAAATGTTTTCTTTCTCGTAATTTTGTTTAAATCAGCTCATTCTCAAACCCGACTGGTGCCTTCGTTTTCCTCCTCGACTTCGCCGATCGCCTCAGCGGCGGTTGTTGCCTCGCCCGAGCCGAAAGAATTCGATGCAATGAATTAAAGGAATGAATTGTTGGCTCCTAAAAAAAGAAAATTCCCAGATTTACAATGAAATAGAAATAATATATTTTGTTCCCATGCACCTGGTTGTAATCTGATATCAACTTTTTAATAAAAAACGGGGAGAAGAAATTTGTTTTTTTTTTGTCCAACAAAAAGGCCATGAATATTTCTCATACGTTTTTGCTTTTACGTGATTAATTGACTACTATGTTCTTCCATCTAGTATTGAACAATATTCAGAAAAGTTTTTTACGCTTTCTTCGACGCTCGTTTAGTCAACCAATCCTACAATTTTTTGGGAAAAAGAAATTACTATTGGTTGGGCGCGCACCTCTTTTGAAGGAATTTACTGATTTAAGGCTCCAATTATATTGCGAAAGGGCAGTGACTTTCACACAGAATCTTCTGTATACGCTCGTATTACCGAAAATCTTGCTAAATCAATATGGCTACAGCTAACCGATTTAAGGTCCCTGTCCAGCACCGGGTTGCCTTCCCATTATTCACCGTGTGTCATCCGATGGAACGCCCTCTGTCTGGTATTGCGGCGAATGTGGCCCCGCTTTGTCATTTGATTCTTACGAGGATGTAGAGCGCCATTTTGGTACTGTGCATCGGTAAGTGAAAGTTTTTTACACATTTAAAGCGTGCATCACTACTTGCAGTCTTAAAATACGTTTGCGGGCCTTTTTGCAGCGTTTTTCGAGTAGTGGGCTCCTTTTTGTGCAAGGAGCGCGGCTCTGAGAGCGCTTCATTCGAACAGCTAAAAATTCATCTATCTTCCACGCATGGGTAAGAAACTTTTGTTTTTCTGTGTCGAAATTTAGTAGAAATTGGAAATTCTTGAATTTTCGTGCTACTCTACAGTGTCGATGTAACCGGGGAAGAGTGGGCTCGGTACCTACCACCACACTACGAAATTAGGGTGAGTTATTCTACTTTCACACTATGCTTTACGAGTTTGGGTATTGATTGCCATGGTTTCTGTTTCAGGATTAGATGCAATAATGTTTTACAACAGTCGAAGGCAAAAAAGTCGATGACAAAGAAGAATTTGATGGCAAAGAAAAGGATCCAACTGCGTAGAGTGCTTGTATCGACTTTATGCCAAAAAAGTTTGTATTTGTATGGTACAATGACTTTTAAAATAAAAAGTTTGGTCGCGTTGCACCAAAAACCGTGCAGGAATTTATTTTGTCTCGTCTATATTTTTTAGCCTGCTTTAATTCATTGCGCAGATGTGCCTCTTTTGCTTGAATTTTTTGAGGCTTTAAGACTTTCCTAAGTAAAAATTTGTGCAGAGAGGCCGTAATGTTAGGGTATCCATTTGGAAATGCATTAAAATCTCCATTTAAAAGTTGCTTTGTGCGTACAAACGTATTACTACTAATATCAAAGTCGGCATTTCATTCTACTGACACACCAAACATCAAAGGCGGCATTCCATTCTACTGACACACCAAACATCAAAGGCGGCATTTCACTCTACTGACACACCAAACATCAAAGGCGGCATTCCATTCTACTGACACACCAAACATCAAAGGCGGCATTCCATTCTACTGACACACTAAACATCAAAGGCGGCATTTCATTCTACTGACACACCAAACATCAAAGGCGGCATTCCATTCTACTGACACACCAAACATCAAAGGTGGCATTCCATTCTACTGACACACCAAACATCAAAGGCGGCATTCCATTCTACTGACACACTAAACATCAAAGGCGGCATTTCACTCTACTGACACAGTAAGCATCAACAAACCCGCACGAAAATTTCTCACCTTCGGAGGCTTAAAGGGATAATCTGGCGAGAAGTGAATATCAAGGAAGAAGATTCCGCCCTCGTACACAGAGCCAGCAGGGCCAAGTATGGTTGACACCCACTCGTACATGTTGTCGTTTTTTGGACCGGCGCTGCGATAAAATTAGAAGTGTTCAAAGGAGTCGGAGAGTAAACACGGTTCAAAGATTGAGAAATAGAAACAGAAAACAATCACAGCTTAAACCAGCTGCTAACCTGCAATTAGGCGGCGGGTCAAGTGTGATTTCGGCCAGCTCTTTCTGAATTCGTTTCAAACTAGTCGATGTCACTTTGCTAGACTTGGCGCCTGCATTTCCAGCAACAGTGCTGCTGCTGCTTGCGCTGCTGCTGCTGCTGCTGCCGTTTCCATTGCTGATTTCATCGTGACCACGCTTTGAGCCGCGCCTGCCGCCACTGCCAGACATGTCTGCTTTTCTATTTTACTATTATCGGGGTCCTCTTATTGCGCAGACTGTAGCTAACTTGCTTATTAATTTTGAGTTAAGACTGGGACAGTTAGTTTAATCAATTATTTTTTCCTTTTTTAGCTGAAATTAAATAAGAAAGCTATAAAGCAATTATATTTTTAATAGAATGTCAAAAATATGCTTTCCTTTTAATAGGTCTATCAATAAAGTAGCTATGATAGGTTTGACTTCTATAAGGGGTCAAGAATAGCAAATAAAAAGCTTAGTAGCAAGAATAATTTGAATAGGCTAAGACACTGCTACATTCTAGGTATGCACATCTATATGATGGTTTGTGCCAGTGTCTCAGCCCTGAGCAATACCTTGCATTGATGGCTTCAGATATTTTTAGGCCATTGTTTGCAAGGCCCAGGGTTGCTGCAATCAAATCTGCTAGTACTAGTATTGCTATAATTATCTATTGAGTGCTTATGCCACAGCCAAGTCTAAACTATTATATCAATTAACACAATACTGGCTAACTTGTAGGCTATTGGGCTTAGACTTATTTGGCTTGACTTTCTTATAAATGCACATGCAGTTGCACTATTTTTAGTTTCTTTATATATAAAATAAACTGAATAGGCCAAGTGATTAGTAACTATTTTAGTTTGATCAATTAAATTAAGTCCAAAGAAGCTAAATTTGCCAATTTTCCATTTTTAATATTGAAATTATCAACATTATAACTTTTATATTATTAGTATACAATAGTCAATATAACTAAGTTATAACTATAATTAATTGTTACTGTTGAAACCATAATTTCAACTATAGACCACAGGTAGAAAAATTTCTTTGTAACTTAACCATAATGAAAAATATCACTCTAAAAGAGCAATTTCTATCATTTACCAACAGAGCAATACCATAACTATCAAGAGCCATGATGGCAGAATACTATAATATGATTAGTAACTAGCTAGACATATAACCTAATATAAATAATATATAAATAGATTCAGCTATTTAAAAAGTACACTTTAGGCCTATAGACATAGTTAGAATAGTTTAGCACATGATTGGATATGAATAATAGTAGAAGAATAGACCATGCAAAATTACTAGGCCTAGAATAGTGTTCAATATTAAAAATCAAACCAATCACTAAATCAGTCAAAAATGTCATGATTTTTCAATTAAATAATGGTAGGCTAGCTAGCACTAGTATAGTAGCAGTTAGCAAGGCCTATACATAGCCTATAGATTTACTAGGTATAAAGTAAGGGCAATGTCAGGTTCGAAAGACTTGGGTCCACTAAAATACTATCGTTTGTGATCTTAAATCGCTGTTAGGCGTAGCGAGATATCCTTGAAACAGTTCCTATGACTTGCTGACCTCACTACTACAGTATATTCAGCTTGCCTTTCATAAAAGTATGGTAGCATTTAGAAAATTTTAAATAAGCTGCCTTTAACAACTAAAAAATAGTAAAAACAGAGTCGCATTAGAATATCTAGCCGTCAAATCACAAGCACATCGCTGTTCTGTTCGTGTCAAATCATAGACAATGACTACCACCAACAAAAATTAATTTTCTCTCGACAGTTTGAAATGGACCGAATCTGGTCAACTCCAGCTTAACAATTTTCAATTATAAAATGTCGCATCTAAAATTGTCTGAAAAATGTTTAAAGCCTCAATTACAGTTCTTTGCTGATAAATTCAGGCTAAATTCATTTGCCCCGGCACCCGCTATTCCTGACATTCCTATCACCCACCATTTCAGCAAGGACAACTTAAGTACTTAAGTTGTCCTTGCATTTCAGTAGTAGACTTGACATCGAGGACGAGCAGCCAAGTACACCTTAAGTAATCCGACTAATTAGGTTTCCTTGCATTGAGCTTCTTTCTCGTTCATTACTTGTCGATTGAAAAAAATTAAATTTCAGAGACCAAGCTTTGTCCAGTCTTTTGGCCAATTCTTGATCTGTACAGATACGATCTACACAATTTCGCCATAAAGGCTCATGTCAGGGCCACCGGTTTGGCGTGGAGTGCGTCACTGGACTAGTAACACAGCGACGCTTAGCACCTGTCTCCCTCCTTTTTGGCAAGCATGGCTAGGCTAGATGGTGATTAGCGCGCACTGCCGGTGTATTTCTGCCGCTGGCAGCCGCAAATCGCACCACCTTTACATTAAAAGTCAATGCAAGGATTCTCGTTCCGTGAGCTTTAAGGTTCAGATCAGAATCATTGGGCTAAAGCGCTGGCTTCACGCCGTCGGTAAAAAAGTCGATTCCATGCAGCTTCGTCCCTGGATCGATCGTGTCACCCCTTCCTTTGGCACCCATGCAGGTAACCTCTCTGAAGATCGATGCTGGGGCCTCGCAGGCTCAACCCTTTATAGTCGTGACTATAGTTTTTGTGGCAATAGCAGGGTAAGTGTTGCAAGTCTATGGACTTTAGCGAGGCTTAAATGCGCCCCTAACAGGCCCCTGCTTTTACCTCGCTGATATACATGTACACTGTAGATTATCTTGGTCAGGGAGTCCTTGTTGTCAGCGGTCCCCCTTGGATGTCTGGACATGCAGCTGTTTTGGCCTACTGCCTGGTTTTGTGAATCCCAAACCTAAGTGCTTAGAGAACAGCTAGTTCTGCTGGTGGATCCGCAGATTCTGGCGCGCCCTGTGACGCTGCTTTTCACCACTATTTTGTTGTTGTTGTTTGCAGACTCCGCAAACTGTAGGCCCAAAGAGCAGGCCAAATCTGGCAGATCCGCCGAAATTACCTAAATTTTATGAATGCCAGCATGTTAGTGCCTACCCAGCGGTGCTTAAGCATTTGATCCTTCAAGCCAAACAGATGAGCAGACTGGTGGGAGCTCCGATGAAGCTGAGGTGGCACCCTCCGGGGAGGCTGCCTCAACCGCTGAGGCAGGCGCTAACAAGGAAACTTCCTCTGAAGCGACCTGAGCAGACAGACAGACAGACAGACAGGCAGACAGACAGACAGACACACAGACAGACAGGCAGACAGACAGACAGACACACAGACAGACAGGCAGACAGACAGACAGACAGACAGACAGACAGACAGACAGACAGACAGACAGACAGGCAGACAGACAGACAGACAGACAGGCAGACAGATAGACAGACAGATAGACAGACAGACAGACAGACAGACAGACAGGCAGACAGACAGACAGGCAGACAGATAGACAGACAGATAGACAGACAGACAGACAGACAGACAGACAGATAGACAGACAGACAGACAGACAGACAGACAGACAGACAGACACACAGACAGACAGGCAGACAGACAGACAGACAGACAGACAGACAGACAGACAGACAGACAGACAGACAGACAGGCAGACAGACAGACAGACAGACAGGCAGACAGATAGACAGACAGATAGACAGACAGACAGACAGACAGACAGACAGGCAGGCAGACAAACAGACAGGCAGACAGACAGACAGGCAGACAGACAGACAGACACACAGACAGACAGGCAGACAGACAGACAGACACACAGACAGACAGGCAGACAGACAGACAGACACACAGACAGACAGAAAGACAGACAGACAGACAGACAGACAGACAGACAGACAGACAGACAGACAGACAGGAAAAGACGGCAAGGCCAAATGAGTACATTGTGCTCAAGCGTAGGGTTAAATGAAAGATAGAAAATAGTATTTTTTCTGTATTCTAAGAAACAATTGATTGTTGTATGCCCGTAAAAGCGAAAAAAACAGGAAACATAATAATTAAGCTGAATTGTAGCAAACCGATACGAGGAAGTGAATGGATACGCGAAAGAAACGTGTTTTTTCTAAGAAGTACTTTTACACATTTTTTTCTTTAAGTTGAAGCAGCTTAATTTTTTAGATTAAATGATCATAAAAAGTTTTTTCCAACGTAAAATAAGCAAAACTTCACCGTTATTACAAGATTTTGCTATAGTTACTGCACATAGAATGACGTACTACTAGTAAGTAGTTAATTATTTTTTTATCTCTGAATAACTTTTTATGAACCAAAGTTTAATCTGAAAAGGCCTAATCATTCGTGCTGCTTTTAAGGTCAACAGCAGTATGTCTATAATTTTATACGTAGTTCTACTTTTGGCTATATTTAGGTCTTTTCATTAACAAATGGATGACATTTTATTATGCGGCGATAAAAACTGCCTTTGTTCTTTTAAAAAGTCATGATTTTTGACAGGATTAAAATTCCGCATCCAGATTTAGGAAAGCCTTGTCTTTTACTAAATGCATTGTTAATTTTTTTGCCTCACAAAAGCATTACAAAAGTATTACCGGCAATGAATTGATTGGGAGATTTTTTCTTAAAGCTACAAAATCTAAAGTAACCCAGCACCCCAGTACAATAGTTACTGTACATTCAAGTGAAGAGCGCTGTTTGGTGATTCTTAGTTGGCCTTAAAATAATCAACCTTAGATTGTATTAGATTGTTTGTGCAAGTCAGTCACACCAAATGCTCTCAGCCTTTACATAGCTATGATTCTTGAAATTTTTTACCGAAGCAATCATTTAGTAATCTGGTTAGGACGTAGAGGGGCCAATTCTATGCTGAACTCCAATCTACGTGGGTATAGCTTCTTTGCAGCTAATCCCATAGTGGGATCCTTATTTTTTCTTGCCCTCCGAAATACTGGAATTCCTCCCACTCAAACGCTTGCCTGCCTGGTAATACAGCTAGGCGGCTCTAATGCCTGTTAGTGAGCTGCATTATTAATAGCTATAAAAACGCTTGCTATTCAGTAAAACACTGGGTTTCAGGGAACTGAGCGTCGGAGTGAAAATCAACATGCTTAGATAGATGCACAATCGTACAGTCAGGTACGGAGACGCTATATTAATGGTGGAGGAGTTAGTTGCTACAACAAATAAAGAGATAGATTAGTATTTTTAGGATGAAAAGATAGACAAATAGATAGATAGATATAGATAGATAGATAGATAGATAGATAGATAGATAGATAGATATAGATAGATAGATAGATAGATAGATAGATAGATAGATAGATAGATAGATAGATAGATAGATAGATAGATAGATAGATAGATAGATAGATAGATAGATAGATAGATAGATAGATAGATAGATAGATAGATAGATAGATAGATAGATAGATAGATAGATAGATAGATAGATAGATAGATAGATAGATAGATAGATAGATAGATAGATAGATAGATAGATAGATAGATAGATAGATAGATAGATAGATAGATAGATAGATAGATAGATAGATAGATAGATAGATAGATAGATAGATAGATAGATAGATAGATAGATAGATAGATAGATAGATAGATAGATAGATAGATAGATAGATAGATAGATAGATAGATAGATAGATAGATAGATAGATAGATAGATAGATAGATAGATAGATAGATAGATAGATAGATAGATAGATAGATAGATAGATAGATAGATAGATAGATAGATAGATAGATAGATAGATAGATAGATAGATAGATAGATAGATAGATAGATAGATAGATAGATAGATAGATAGATAGATAGATAGATAGATAGATAGATAGATAGATAGATAGATAGATAGATAGATAGATAGATAGATAGATAGATAGATAGATAGATAGATTGATTGATTGATTGATTGATTGATTGATTGATTGATTGATTGATATTGCATTAATTGATGCGCATAAATAGTACGCTAAGGCCTCTGTTTTGCCAACTGAGGCACCAAACAGAGTCGACGCGCTGAAGCAAGGCGGCTATGCAATTGATTGAGCGAGACAGACATTCAGGATGCGTGAGATGATTTGTCGCAGACTGCTGACTAGTTTTGGGACCTACGCAGGTTAGTCGCGATGGGATTTCTGCGGGGGTGTCAGGCTTTGCGGCTTGAGGCAGTGCGAAGGAGGAGAAAACAAGGGACTGCGGTGCCATTGGCCTTCTTCCCATTTTGGCTGTTAGTCCCAGTTCTTCCCTGTCTTCCCTGTCTCTCAGACCTCTCAGACCTGACCCAGGGCCTGTTCGTTTGACTATTGGACCAATAGCAGAAATCCCCATTTACCCACCTCCCCTGCTTTATACTGCAGACTCCCAGCCGGCCGCTCTCGCCCTATAGCATAGCGTTGCCTTCAGCGTTGAAATTCGTGGGCTCAGGCGGAGCTGG
>CATNEM010000213.1:0-20000 GCA_950096795.1 Macrostomum cliftonense | reverse complement strand
AATCATCCGATATGTAGCTTAAATAATTTTTTGAGGGAAGGCTTGAAATTTTGAGACAGACTAGGAGAGAAAGTGTGTGTCGAGGCGAGAGAACAACAAGCGGAACCATGTTACGCTCAGCCTCAGCAACTATAGGATATGCGTGTGTGAAAAAGAAAATCATAGTGAACAAGAAATTATATGTTATTTGTGATTTCGCCTATGGGCATGATGGGTATGTCGAAGAAACAGAGATTCATTCGGTTGAGCTGTTTTTTTGCGCTCTCCGACGGAGTGAAAAATTGATGCATTTCAGTTTGTAGCTTAGCATTTATAGCAAATTATTTTGTACTTTAACAAGGTAATTCCCCGTCCATGAAGCCCATCGGTTATCCTATACATACTTATGCATACTTATGCATACTTATGCTTCTTTAAATTAGATTTACATATTTCTGACTGACGTGCAGTGGCTGGCTTGGCGAAGATAGATGCCAACTCGAGCGTTCGCTCGTTCAACTAAGTTGCTAATGAAATCCCCTACCGAGTTATCCACTCATTCTTGCCCGTCCCTCCACGCCACTGTCTCTTCATCAAGAATTATTAAGGTTCGCTTTTTACTGCTCGATAGAACTCTCATTCCCTGTGTTTAGGCTAATCCTAAGTGGGCCCTCACCACGCTAAGGCAGGCAAGGTGGATTTATGCGCTCAAAGTTTGAGTTGGAGCAGCTCTACTTACGAACAAAGTGCGGAATAATTATGAAGCTAGCAGTTGCCGAACATGTAAACATTTCTTGCGAAAAATCTGAGCCGTATTTTAAGTGCTTGTTCTTGAGGTGCTTGAGGCCATGAACTATTAAATCGTTCATAGTAATGCCCCCTATGACTGATAGAAGCTTAACTACTTATTAGTCTCCAATAAAGCAGTAGATCCCTACGAGTACAGTTAAAAGTTAAATATGTATTCAAGCGTCATTACTGTCCATTGTGCTAACTCCTAAAGCGCGTTCAATCACAATTAATATGGTATGGGATCATAGACACATACACGTGCGCATAGACACACAGAATAGCACCCAGTGGGTCGGTTTCACAACAGCGAAATTTCACAACACCGAAAGCACTTTTTTTCACAACGCTGAAACTTCATAACACCGAAACTTCACAATGCCGAAAAGCTATTTAAAGCTAAGCTCTGGCTATACCTTTCGGCGTTGTGAAGTTTCGGTGTTAAGAAACTTCGGTGTTGTGAAAAAGGCGGCTAAAATGGCTTTTCGGCGTAGTGAAGTTTCGGTGTTGTGAAACCCCCCACCCAGTCACGCACCCCAGATGGTGTTCCAGGAACGTACACTCTCTATGCCTTGGGGGGTTGCCCTCATGGGCGTAATTGCACAACTGGCCCATAGCCCAACAAATTCGTGCACAAGGCCCCAAATTAATGTGACCCTGCAGACGAAACCGCGCTAGGGAAAAACATTAACCTACAACGCGGGGTCGAACCTGGACCAGTGGCACACAAGGCAGACGCGCTAGACCGTCGAGCCACTCGCCCCCCAAGCAGTAGATCCTACTTATTAAGTAGTTTATTCAGTACCTAGGTTTTAATATCGATTTACCTAAACTCGATCCGACGTCGGATAGGCGGCCGACCAACCGCGACCGGCTTCGAGAAGTCGCACCAGCAGCATCATCGCCAGCAGCATCTTAGTCGCTCGATGAAGCTGGGCCACTCAACGCATCATCATCATCATCAGCATCAGCATCATCAGCAGCCGCTCCCGGAAGGTCCAGAGTACGATGAAAACTATGACGAAGACGGAGCCGATGTGCAGCATCAGCAGCAGCTGTGTCCAGCGGATAACAATTGCTCAAATCAACCGCAACTGTCACATTTGACGCCTCCCGAACGCCTCCCGAGCGGCGGTTCAATAGACAGAATCGGCGGTGGCGGTGGCGGCGGCGACAACCTGAGCTTGATCAGCGGCGGTAGCCTCGCCATGTACTATCGCAGCCCGGATGGAGTCGGTGAGCCATATTTTAAAAGGAATCAAGGGGGGCAAGCAGACTGATGGTGTAGCATGGAGTTTTAGCCCATTTAATGGGCTGCTTCTGAAGATATTAAATGCCCTTCACCGCATGATTAAAAACGTTTTATTGAATCGCATTTTTATTTGAGTGAGTAACAGCTAATAGTTAATATGGTCGTGTGTGAGTGAGCTGTTGTTTGTTTATCTGGTTGTTTAAGAGCTGTCTTTGGTAAATTAAAGTGAGTGTGAGCTGTTGTTTGTTTATCTGGTTGTTTAAGAGCTGTCTTTGGTAAATTAAAGTGAGTGTGAGCTGTTGTTTGTTTATCTGGTTGTTTAAGAGCTGTCTTTGGTAAATTAAAGTGAGTGTGAGCTGTTGTTTGTTTATCTGGTTGTTTAAGAGCTGTCTTTGGTAAATTAAAGTGAGTGTGAGCTGTTGTTTGTTTATCTGGTTGTTTAAGAGCTGTCTTTGGTAAATTAAAGTGAGTGTGAGCTGTTGTTTGTTTATCTGGTTGTTTAAGAGCTGTCTTTGGTAAATTAAAGTGAGTGTGAGCTGTTGTTTGTTTATCTGGTTGTTTAAGAGCTGTCTTTGGTAAATTAAAGTGAGTGTGAGCTGTTGTTTGTTTATCTGGTTGTTTAAGAGCTGTCTTTGGTAAATTAAAGTGAGTGTGAGCTGTTGTTTGTTTATCTGGTTGTTTAAGAGCTGTCTTTGGTAAATTAAAGTGAGTGTGAGCTGTTGTTTGTTTATCTGGTTGTTTAAGAGCTGTCTTTGGTAAATTAAAGTGAGTGTGAGCTGTTGTTTGTTTATCTGGTTGTTTAAGAGCTGTCTTTGGTAAATTAAAGTGAGTGTGAGCTGTTGTTTGTTTATCTGGTTGTTTAAGAGCTGTCTTTGGTAAATTAAAGTGAGTGTGAGCTGTTGTTTGTTTATCTGGTTGTTTAAGAGCTGTCTTTGGTAAATTAAAGTGAGTGTGAGCTGTTGTTTGTTTATCTGGTTGTTTAAGAGCTGTCTTTGGTAAATTAAAGTGAGTGTGAGCTGTTGTTTGTTTATCTGGTTGTTTAAGAGCTGTCTTTGGTAAATTAAAGTGAGTGTGAGCTGTTGTTTGTTTATCTGGTTGTTTAAGAGCTGTCTTTGGTAAATTAAAGTGAGTGTGAGCTGTTGTTTGTTTATCTGGTTGTTTAAGAGCTGTCTTTGGTAAATTAAAGTGAGTGTGAGCTGTTGTTTGTTTATCTGGTTGTTTAAGAGCTGTCTTTGGTAAATTAAAGTGAGTGTGAGCTGTTGTTTGTTTATCTGGTTGTTTAAGAGCTGTCTTTGGTAAATTAAAGTGAGTGTGAGCTGTTGTTTGTTTATCTGGTTGTTTAAGAGCTGTCTTTGGTAAATTAAAGTGAGTGTGAGCTGTTGTTTGTTTATCTGGTTGTTTAAGAGCTGTCTTTGGTAAATTAAAGTGAGTGTGAGCTGTTGTTTGTTTATCTGGTTGTTTAAGAGCTGTCTTTGGTAAATTAAAGTGAGTGTGAGCTGTTGTTTGTTTATCTGGTTGTTTAAGAGCTGTCTTTGGTAAATTAAAGTGAGTGTGAGCTGTTGTTTGTTTATCTGGTTGTTTAAGAGCTGTCTTTGGTAAATTAAAGTGAGTGTGAGCTGTTGTTTGTTTATCTGGTTGTTTAAGAGCTGTCTTTGGTAAATTAAAGTGAGTGTGAGCTGTTGTTTGTTTATCTGGTTGTTTAAGAGCTGTCTTTGGTAAATTAAAGTGAGTGTGAGCTGTTGTTTGTTTATCTGGTTGTTTAAGAGCTGTCTTTGGTAAATTAAAGTGAGTGTGAGCTGTTGTTTGTTTATCTGGTTGTTTAAGAGCTGTCTTTGGTAAATTAAAGTGAGTGTGAGCTGTTGTTTGTTTATCTGGTTGTTTAAGAGCTGTCTTTGGTAAATTAAAGTGAGTGTGAGCTGTTGTTTGTTTATCTGGTTGTTTAAGAGCTGTCTTTGGTAAATTAAAGTGAGTGTGAGCTGTTGTTTGTTTATCTGGTTGTTTAAGAGCTGTCTTTGGTAAATTAAAGTGAGTGTGAGCTGTTGTTTGTTTATCTGGTTGTTTAAGAGCTGTCTTTGGTAAATTAAAGTGAGTGTGAGCTGTTGTTTGTTTATCTGGTTGTTTAAGAGCTGTCTTTGGTAAATTAAAGTGAGTGTGAGCTGTTGTTTGTTTATCTGGTTGTTTAAGAGCTGTCTTTGGTAAATTAAAGTGAGTGTGAGCTGTTGTTTGTTTATCTGGTTGTTTAAGAGCTGTCTTTGGTAAATTAAAGTGAGTGTGAGCTGTTGTTTGTTTATCTGGTTGTTTAAGAGCTGTCTTTGGTAAATTAAAGTGAGTGTGAGCTGTTGTTTGTTTATCTGGTTGTTTAAGAGCTGTCTTTGGTAAATTAAAGTGAGTGTGAGCTGTTGTTTGTTTATCTGGTTGTTTAAGAGCTGTCTTTGGTAAATTAAAGTGAGTGTGAGCTGTTGTTTGTTTATCTGGTTGTTTAAGAGCTGTCTTTGGTAAATTAAAGTGAGTGTGAGCTGTTGTTTGTTTATCTGGTTGTTTAAGAGCTGTCTTTGGTAAATTAAAGTGAGTGTGAGCTGTTGTTTGTTTATCTGGTTGTTTAAGAGCTGTCTTTGGTAAATTAAAGTGAGTGTGAGCTGTTGTTTGTTTATCTGGTTGTTTAAGAGCTGTCTTTGGTAAATTAAAGTGAGTGTGAGCTGTTGTTTGTTTATCTGGTTGTTTAAGAGCTGTCTTTGGTAAATTAAAGTGAGTGTGAGCTGTTGTTTGTTTATCTGGTTGTTTAAGAGCTGTCTTTGGTAAATTAAAGTGAGTGTGAGCTGTTGTTTGTTTATCTGGTTGTTTAAGAGCTGTCTTTGGTAAATTAAAGTGAGTGTGAGCTGTTGTTTGTTTATCTGGTTGTTTAAGAGCTGTCTTTGGTAAATTAAAGTGAGTGTGAGCTGTTGTTTGTTTATCTGGTTGTTTAAGAGCTGTCTTTGGTAAATTAAAGTGAGTGTGAGCTGTTGTTTGTTTATCTGGTTGTTTAAGAGCTGTCTTTGGTAAATTAAAGTGAGTGTGAGCTGTTGTTTGTTTATCTGGTTGTTTAAGAGCTGTCTTTGGTAAATTAAAGTGAGTGTGAGCTGTTGTTTGTTTATCTGGTTGTTTAAGAGCTGTCTTTGGTAAATTAAAGTGAGTGTGAGCTGTTGTTTGTTTATCTGGTTGTTTAAGAGCTGTCTTTGGTAAATTAAAGTGAGTGTGAGCTGTTGTTTGTTTATCTGGTTGTTTAAGAGCTGTCTTTGGTAAATTAAAGTGAGTGTGAGCTGTTGTTTGTTTATCTGGTTGTTTAAGAGCTGTCTTTGGTAAATTAAAGTGAGTGTGAGCTGTTGTTTGTTTATCTGGTTGTTTAAGAGCTGTCTTTGGTAAATTAAAGTGAGTGTGAGCTGTTGTTTGTTTATCTGGTTGTTTAAGAGCTGTCTTTGGTAAATTAAAGTGAGTGTGAGCTGTTGTTTGTTTATCTGGTTGTTTAAGAGCTGTCTTTGGTAAATTAAAGTGAGTGTGAGCTGTTGTTTGTTTATCTGGTTGTTTAAGAGCTGTCTTTGGTAAATTAAAGTGAGTGTGAGCTGTTGTTTGTTTATCTGGTTGTTTAAGAGCTGTCTTTGGTAAATTAAAGTGAGTGTGAGCTGTTGTTTGTTTATCTGGTTGTTTAAGAGCTGTCTTTGGTAAATTAAAGTGAGTGTGAGCTGTTGTTTGTTTATCTGGTTGTTTAAGAGCTGTCTTTGGTAAATTAAAGTGAGTGTGAGCTGTTGTTTGTTTATCTGGTTGTTTAAGAGCTGTCTTTGGTAAATTAAAGTGAGTGTGAGCTGTTGTTTGTTTATCTGGTTGTTTAAGAGCTGTCTTTGGTAAATTAAAGTGAGTGTGAGCTGTTGTTTGTTTATCTGGTTGTTTAAGAGCTGTCTTTGGTAAATTAAAGTGAGTGTGAGCTGTTGTTTGTTTATCTGGTTGTTTAAGAGCTGTCTTTGGTAAATTAAAGTGAGTGTGAGCTGTTGTTTGTTTATCTGGTTGTTTAAGAGCTGTCTTTGGTAAATTAAAGTGAGTGTGAGCTGTTGTTTGTTTATCTGGTTGTTTAAGAGCTGTCTTTGGTAAATTAAAGTGAGTGTGAGCTGTTGTTTGTTTATCTGGTTGTTTAAGAGCTGTCTTTGGTAAATTAAAGTGAGTGTGAGCTGTTGTTTGTTTATCTGGTTGTTTAAGAGCTGTCTTTGGTAAATTAAAGTGAGTGTGAGCTGTTGTTTGTTTATCTGGTTGTTTAAGAGCTGTCTTTGGTAAATTAAAGTGAGTGTGAGCTGTTGTTTGTTTATCTGGTTGTTTAAGAGCTGTCTTTGGTAAATTAAAGTGAGTGTGAGCTGTTGTTTGTTTATCTGGTTGTTTAAGAGCTGTCTTTGGTAAGTTAAAGTGAGTGTGAGCTGTTGTTTGTTTATCTGGTTGTTTAAGAGCTGTCTTTGGTAAATTAAAGTGAGTGTGAGCTGTTGTTTGTTTATCTGGTTGTTTAAGAGCTGTCTTTGGTAAATTAAAGTGAGTGTGAGCTGTTGTTTGTTTATCTGGTTGTTTAAGAGCTGTCTTTGGTAAATTAAAGTGAGTGTGAGCTGTTGTTTGTTTATCTGGTTGTTTAAGAGCTGTCTTTGGTAAATTAAAGTGAGTGTGAGCTGTTGTTTGTTTATCTGGTTGTTTAAGAGCTGTCTTTGGTAAATTAAAGTGAGTGTGAGCTGTTGTTTGTTTATCTGGTTGTTTAAGAGCTGTCTTTGGTAAATTAAAGTGAGTGTGAGCTGTTGTTTGTTTATCTGGTTGTTTAAGAGCTGTCTTTGGTAAATTAAAGTGAGTGTGAGCTGTTGTTTGTTTATCTGGTTGTTTAAGAGCTGTCTTTGGTAAATTAAAGTGAGTGTGAGCTGTTGTTTGTTTATCTGGTTGTTTAAGAGCTGTCTTTGGTAAATTAAAGTGAGTGTGAGCTGTTGTTTGTTTATCTGGTTGTTTAAGAGCTGTCTTTGGTAAGTTAAAGTGAGTGTGAGCTGTTGTTTGTTTATCTGGTTGTTTAAGAGCTGTCTTTGGTAAATTAAAGTGAGTGTGAGCTGTTGTTTGTTTATCTGGTTGTTTAAGAGCTGTCTTTGGTAAATTAAAGTGAGTGTGAGCTGTTGTTTGTTTATCTGGTTGTTTAAGAGCTGTCTTTGGTAAATTAAAGTGAGTGTGAGCTGTTGTTTGTTTATCTGGTTGTTTAAGAGCTGTCTTTGGTAAATTAAAGTGAGTGTGAGCTGTTGTTTGTTTATCTGGTTGTTTAAGAGCTGTCTTTGGTAAATTAAAGTGAGTGTGAGCTGTTGTTTGTTTATCTGGTTGTTTAAGAGCTGTCTTTGGTAAATTAAAGTGAGTGTGAGCTGTTG
This sequence comes from Macrostomum cliftonense, assembly GCA_950096795.1. Classification (NCBI taxonomy): domain Eukaryota; kingdom Metazoa; phylum Platyhelminthes; family Macrostomidae; genus Macrostomum; species Macrostomum cliftonense. Next base: position 12,578 of record CATNEM010000213.1, on the reverse strand, counting down.
TTTGTTTATCTGGTTGTTTAAGAGCTGTCTTTGGTAAATTAAAGTGAGTGTGAGCTGTTGTTTGTTTATCTGGTTGTTTAAGAGCTGTCTTTGGTAAATTAAAGTGAGTGTGAGCTGTTGTTTGTTTATCTGGTTGTTTAAGAGCTGTCTTTGGTAAATTAAAGTGAGTGTGAGCTGTTGTTTGTTTATCTGGTTGTTTAAGAGCTGTCTTTGGTAAATTAAAGTGAGTGTGAGCTGTTGTTTGTTTATCTGGTTGTTTAAGAGCTGTCTTTGGTAAATTAAAGTGAGTGTGAGCTGTTGTTTGTTTATCTGGTTGTTTAAGAGCTGTCTTTGGTAAATTAAAGTGAGTGTGAGCTGTTGTTTGTTTATCTGGTTGTTTAAGAGCTGTCTTTGGTAAATTAAAGTGAGTGTGAGCTGTTGTTTGTTTATCTGGTTGTTTAAGAGCTGTCTTTGGTAAATTAAAGTGAGTGTGAGCTGTTGTTTGTTTATCTGGTTGTTTAAGAGCTGTCTTTGGTAAATTAAAGTGAGTGTGAGCTGTTGTTTGTTTATCTGGTTGTTTAAGAGCTGTCTTTGGTAAATTAAAAGTGAGTGTGAGCTGTTGTTTGTTTATCTGGTTGTTTAAGAGCTGTCTTTGGTAAATTAAAGTGAGTGTGAGCTGTTGTTTGTTTATCTGGTTGTTTAAGAGCTGTCTTTGGTAAATTAAAGTGAGTGTGAGCTGTTGTTTGTTTATCTGGTTGTTTAAGAGCTGTCTTTGGTAAATTAAAGTGAGTGTGAGCTGTTGTTTGTTTATCTGGTTGTTTAAGAGCTGTCTTTGGTAAATTAAAGTGAGTGTGAGCTGTTGTTTGTTTATCTGGTTGTTTAAGAGCTGTCTTTGGTAAATTAAAGTGAGTGTGAGCTGTTGTTTGTTTATCTGGTTGTTTAAGAGCTGTCTTTGGTAAATTAAAGTGAGTGTGAGCTGTTGTTTGTTTATCTGGTTGTTTAAGAGCTGTCTTTGGTAAATTAAAGTGAGTGTGAGCTGTTGTTTGTTTATCTGGTTGTTTAAGAGCTGTCTTTGGTAAATTAAAGTGAGTGTGAGCTGTTGTTTTGTTTATCTGGTTGTTTAAGAGCTGTCTTTGGTAAATTAAAGTGAGTGTGAGCTGTTGTTTGTTTATCTGGTTGTTTAAGAGCTGTCTTTGGTAAATTAAAGTGAGTGTGAGCTGTTGTTTGTTTATCTGGTTGTTTAAGAGCTGTCTTTGGTAAATTAAAGTGAGTGTGAGCTGTTGTTTGTTTATCTGGTTGTTTAAGAGCTGTCTTTGGTAAATTAAAGTGAGTGTGAGCTGTTGTTTGTTTATCTGGTTGTTTAAGAGCTGTCTTTGGTAAATTAAAGTGAGTGTGAGCTGTTGTTTGTTTATCTGGTTGTTTAAGAGCTGTCTTTGGTAAATTAAAGTGAGTGTGAGCTGTTGTTTGTTTATCTGGTTGTTTAAGAGCTGTCTTTGGTAAATTAAAGTGAGTGTGAGCTGTTGTTTGTTTATCTGGTTGTTTAAGAGCTGTCTTTGGTAAATTAAAGTGAGTGTGAGCTGTTGTTTGTTTATCTGGTTGTTTAAGAGCTGTCTTTGGTAAATTAAAGTGAGTGTGAGCTGTTGTTTGTTTATCTGGTTGTTTAAGAGCTGTCTTTGGTAAATTAAAGTGAGTGTGAGCTGTTGTTTGTTTATCTGGTTGTTTAAGAGCTGTCTTTGGTAAATTAAAGTGAGTGTGAGCTGTTGTTTGTTTATCTGGTTGTTTAAGAGCTGTCTTTGGTAAATTAAAGTGAGTGTGAGCTGTTGTTTGTTTATCTGGTTGTTTAAGAGCTGTCTTTGGTAAATTAAAGTGAGTGTGAGCTGTTGTTTGTTTATCTGGTTGTTTAAGAGCTGTCTTTGGTAAATTAAAGTGAGTGTGAGCTGTTGTTTGTTTATCTGGTTGTTTAAGAGCTGTCTTTGGTAAATTAAAGTGAGTGTGAGCTGTTGTTTGTTTATCTGGTTGTTTAAGAGCTGTCTTTGGTAAATTAAAGTGAGTGTGAGCTGTTGTTTGTTTATCTGGTTGTTTAAGAGCTGTCTTTGGTAAATTAAGTGAGTGTGAGCTGTTGTTTGTTTATCTGGTTGTTTAAGAGCTGTCTTTGGTAAATTAAAGTGAGTGTGAGCTGTTGTTTGTTTATCTGGTTGTTTAAGAGCTGTCTTTGGTAAATTAAAGTGAGTGTGAGCTGTTGTTTGTTTATCTGGTTGTTTAAGAGCTGTCTTTGGTAAATTAAAGTGAGTGTGAGCTGTTGTTTGTTTATCTGGTTGTTTAAGAGCTGTCTTTGGTAAATTAAAGTGAGTGTGAGCTGTTGTTTGTTTATCTGGTTGTTTAAGAGCTGTCTTTGGTAAATTAAAGTGAGTGTGAGCTGTTGTTTGTTTATCTGGTTGTTTAAGAGCTGTCTTTGGTAAATTAAAGTGAGTGTGAGCTGTTGTTTGTTTATCTGGTTGTTTAAGAGCTGTCTTTGGTAAATTAAAGTGAGTGTGAGCTGTTGTTTGTTTATCTGGTTGTTTAAGAGCTGTCTTTGGTAAATTAAAGTGAGTGTGAGCTGTTGTTTGTTTATCTGGTTGTTTAAGAGCTGTCTTTGGTAAATTAAAGTGAGTGTGAGCTGTTGTTTGTTTATCTGGTTGTTTAAGAGCTGTCTTTGGTAAATTAAAGTGAGTGTGAGCTGTTGTTTGTTTATCTGGTTGTTTAAGAGCTGTCTTTGGTAAATTAAAGTGAGTGTGAGCTGTTGTTTGTTTATCTGGTTGTTTAAGAGCTGTCTTTGGTAAATTAAAGTGAGTGTGAGCTGTTGTTTGTTTATCTGGTTGTTTAAGAGCTGTCTTTGGTAAATTAAAGTGAGTGTGAGCTGTTGTTTGTTTATCTGGTTGTTTAAGAGCTGTCTTTGGTAAATTAAAGTGAGTGTGAGCTGTTGTTTGTTTATCTGGTTGTTTAAGAGCTGTCTTTGGTAAATTAAAGTGAGTGTGAGCTGTTGTTTGTTTATCTGGTTGTTTAAGAGCTGTCTTTGGTAAATTAAAGTGAGTGTGAGCTGTTGTTTGTTTATCTGGTTGTTTAAGCTGTCTTTGGTAAATTAAAGTGAGTGTGAGCTGTTGTTTGTTTATCTGGTTGTTTAAGAGCTGTCTTTGGTAAATTAAAGTGAGTGTGAGCTGTTGTTTGTTTATCTGGTTGTTTAAGAGCTGTCTTTGGTAAATTAAAGTGAGTGTGAGCTGTTGTTTGTTTATCTGGTTGTTTAAGAGCTGTCTTTGGTAAATTAAAGTGAGTGTGAGCTGTTGTTTGTTTATCTGGTTGTTTAAGAGCTGTCTTTGGTAAATTAAAGTGAGTGTGAGCTGTTGTTTGTTTATCTGGTTGTTTAAGAGCTGTCTTTGGTAAATTAAAGTGAGTGTGAGCTGTTGTTTGTTTATCTGGTTGTTTAAGAGCTGTCTTTGGTAAATTAAAGTGAGTGTGAGCTGTTGTTTGTTTATCTGGTTGTTTAAGAGCTGTCTTTGGTAAATTAAAGTGAGTGTGAGCTGTTGTTTGTTTATCTGGTTGTTTAAGAGCTGTCTTTGGTAAATTAAAGTGAGTGTGAGCTGTTGTTTGTTTATCTGGTTGTTTAAGAGCTGTCTTTGGTAAATTAAAGTGAGTGTGAGCTGTTGTTTGTTTATCTGGTTGTTTAAGAGCTGTCTTTGGTAAATTAAAGTGAGTGTGAGCTGTTGTTTGTTTATCTGGTTGTTTAAGAGCTGTCTTTGGTAAATTAAAGTGAGTGTGAGCTGTTGTTTGTTTATCTGGTTGTTTAAGAGCTGTCTTTGGTAAATTAAAGTGAGTGTGAGCTGTTGTTTGTTTATCTGGTTGTTTAAGAGCTGTCTTTGGTAAATTAAAGTGAGTGTGAGCTGTTGTTTGTTTATCTGGTTGTTTAAGAGCTGTCTTTGGTAAATTAAAGTGAGTGTGAGCTGTTGTTTGTTTATCTGGTTGTTTAAGAGCTGTCTTTGGTAAATTAAAGTGAGTGTGAGCTGTTGTTTGTTTATCTGGTTGTTTAAGAGCTGTCTTTGGTAAATTAAAGTGAGTGTGAGCTGTTGTTTGTTTATCTGGTTGTTTAAGAGCTGTCTTTGGTAAATTAAAGTGAGTGTGAGCTGTTGTTTGTTTATCTGGTTGTTTAAGAGCTGTCTTTGGTAAATTAAAGTGAGTGTGAGCTGTTGTTTGTTTATCTGGTTGTTTAAGAGCTGTCTTTGGTAAATTAAAGTGAGTGTGAGCTGTTGTTTGTTTATCTGGTTGTTTAAGAGCTGTCTTTGGTAAATTAAAGTGAGTGTGAGCTGTTGTTTGTTTATCTGGTTGTTTAAGAGCTGTCTTTGGTAAATTAAAGTGAGTGTGAGCTGTTGTTTGTTTATCTGGTTGTTTAAGAGCTGTCTTTGGTAAATTAAAGTGAGTGTGAGCTGTTGTTTGTTTATCTGGTTGTTTAAGAGCTGTCTTTGGTAAATTAAAGTGAGTGTGAGCTGTTGTTTGTTTATCTGGTTGTTTAAGAGCTGTCTTTGGTAAATTAAAGTGAGTGTGAGCTGTTGTTTGTTTATCTGGTTGTTTAAGAGCTGTCTTTGGTAAATTAAAGTGAGTGTGAGCTGTTGTTTGTTTATCTGGTTGTTTAAGAGCTGTCTTTGGTAAATTAAAGTGAGTGTGAGCTGTTGTTTGTTTATCTGGTTGTTTAAGAGCTGTCTTTGGTAAATTAAAGTGAGTGTGAGCTGTTGTTTGTTTATCTGGTTGTTTAAGAGCTGTCTTTGGTAAATTAAAGTGAGTGTGAGCTGTTGTTTGTTTATCTGGTTGTTTAAGAGCTGTCTTTGGTAAATTAAAGTGAGTGTGAGCTGTTGTTTGTTTATCTGGTTGTTTAAGAGCTGTCTTTGGTAAATTAAAGTGAGTGTGAGCTGTTGTTTGTTTATCTGGTTGTTTAAGAGCTGTCTTTGGTAAATTAAAGTGAGTGTGAGCTGTTGTTTGTTTATCTGGTTGTTTAAGAGCTGTCTTTGGTAAATTAAAGTGAGTGTGAGCTGTTGTTTGTTTATCTGGTTGTTTAAGAGCTGTCTTTGGTAAATTAAAGTGAGTGTGAGCTGTTGTTTGTTTATCTGGTTGTTTAAGAGCTGTCTTTGGTAAATTAAAGTGAGTGTGAGCTGTTGTTTGTTTATCTGGTTGTTTAAGAGCTGTCTTTGGTAAATTAAAGTGAGTGTGAGCTGTTGTTTGTTTATCTGGTTGTTTAAGAGCTGTCTTTGGTAAATTAAAGTGAGTGTGAGCTGTTGTTTGTTTATCTGGTTGTTTAAGAGCTGTCTTTGGTAAATTAAAGTGAGTGTGAGCTGTTGTTTGTTTATCTGGTTGTTTAAGAGCTGTCTTTGGTAAATTAAAGTGAGTGTGAGCTGTTGTTTGTTTATCTGGTTGTTTAAGAGCTGTCTTTGGTAAATTAAAGTGAGTGTGAGCTGTTGTTTGTTTATCTGGTTGTTTAAGAGCTGTCTTTGGTAAATTAAAGTGAGTGTGAGCTGTTGTTTGTTTATCTGGTTGTTTAAGAGCTGTCTTTGGTAAATTAAAGTGAGTGTGAGCTGTTGTTTGTTTATCTGGTTGTTTAAGAGCTGTCTTTGGTAAATTAAAGTGAGTGTGAGCTGTTGTTTGTTTATCTGGTTGTTTAAGAGCTGTCTTTGGTAAATTAAAGTGAGTGTGAGCTGTTGTTTGTTTATCTGGTTGTTTAAGAGCTGTCTTTGGTAAATTAAAGTGAGTGTGAGCTGTTGTTTGTTTATCTGGTTGTTTAAGAGCTGTCTTTGGTAAATTAAAGTGAGTGTGAGCTGTTGTTTGTTTATCTGGTTGTTTAAGAGCTGTCTTTGGTAAATTAAAGTGAGTGTGAGCTGTTGTTTGTTTATCTGGTTGTTTAAGAGCTGTCTTTGGTAAATTAAAGTGAGTGTGAGCTGTTGTTTGTTTATCTGGTTGTTTAAGAGCTGTCTTTGGTAAATTAAAGTGAGTGTGAGCTGTTGTTTGTTTATCTGGTTGTTTAAGAGCTGTCTTTGGTAAATTAAAGTGAGTGTGAGCTGTTGTTTGTTTATCTGGTTGTTTAAGAGCTGTCTTTGGTAAATTAAAGTGAGTGTGAGCTGTTGTTTGTTTATCTGGTTGTTTAAGAGCTGTCTTTGGTAAATTAAAGTGAGTGTGAGCTGTTGTTTGTTTATCTGGTTGTTTAAGAGCTGTCTTTGGTAAATTAAAGTGAGTGTGAGCTGTTGTTTGTTTATCTGGTTGTTTAAGAGCTGTCTTTGGTAAATTAAAGTGAGTGTGAGCTGTTGTTTGTTTATCTGGTTGTTTAAGAGCTGTCTTTGGTAAATTAAAGTGAGTGTGAGCTGTTGTTTGTTTATCTGGTTGTTTAAGAGCTGTCTTTGGTAAATTAAAGTGAGTGTGAGCTGTTGTTTGTTTATCTGGTTGTTTAAGAGCTGTCTTTGGTAAATTAAAGTGAGTGTGAGCTGTTGTTTGTTTATCTGGTTGTTTAAGAGCTGTCTTTGGTAAATTAAAGTGAGTGTGAGCTGTTGTTTGTTTATCTGGTTGTTTAAGAGCTGTCTTTGGTAAATTAAAGTGAGTGTGAGCTGTTGTTTGTTTATCTGGTTGTTTAAGAGCTGTCTTTGGTAAATTAAAGTGAGTGTGAGCTGTTGTTTGTTTATCTGGTTGTTTAAGAGCTGTCTTTGGTAAATTAAAGTGAGTGTGAGCTGTTGTTTGTTTATCTGGTTGTTTAAGAGCTGTCTTTGGTAAATTAAAGTGAGTGTGAGCTGTTGTTTGTTTATCTGGTTGTTTAAGAGCTGTCTTTGGTAAATTAAAGTGAGTGTGAGCTGTTGTTTGTTTATCTGGTTGTTTAAGAGCTGTCTTTGGTAAATTAAAGTGAGTGTGAGCTGTTGTTTGTTTATCTGGTTGTTTAAGAGCTGTCTTTGGTAAATTAAAGTGAGTGTGAGCTGTTGTTTGTTTATCTGGTTGTTTAAGAGCTGTCTTTGGTAAATTAAAGTGAGTGTGAGCTGTTGTTTGTTTATCTGGTTGTTTAAGAGCTGTCTTTGGTAAATTAAAGTGAGTGTGAGCTGTTGTTTGTTTATCTGGTTGTTTAAGAGCTGTCTTTGGTAAATTAAAGTGAGTGTGAGCTGTTGTTTGTTTATCTGGTTGTTTAAGAGCTGTCTTTGGTAAATTAAAGTGAGTGTGAGCTGTTGTTTGTTTATCTGGTTGTTTAAGAGCTGTCTTTGGTAAATTAAAGTGAGTGTGAGCTGTTGTTTGTTTATCTGGTTGTTTAAGAGCTGTCTTTGGTAAATTAAAGTGAGTGTGAGCTGTTGTTTGTTTATCTGGTTGTTTAAGAGCTGTCTTTGGTAAATTAAAGTGAGTGTGAGCTGTTGTTTGTTTATCTGGTTGTTTAAGAGCTGTCTTTGGTAAATTAAAGTGAGTGTGAGCTGTTGTTTGTTTATCTGGTTGTTTAAGAGCTGTCTTTGGTAAATTAAAGTGAGTGTGAGCTGTTGTTTGTTTATCTGGTTGTTTAAGAGCTGTCTTTGGTAAATTAAAGTGAGTGTGAGCTGTTGTTTGTTTATCTGGTTGTTTAAGAGCTGTCTTTGGTAAATTAAAGTGAGTGTGAGCTGTTGTTTGTTTATCTGGTTGTTTAAGAGCTGTCTTTGGTAAATTAAAGTGAGTGTGAGCTGTTGTTTGTTTATCTGGTTGTTTAAGAGCTGTCTTTGGTAAATTAAAGTGAGTGTGAGCTGTTGTTTGTTTATCTGGTTGTTTAAGAGCTGTCTTTGGTAAATTAAAGTGAGTGTGAGCTGTTGTTTGTTTATCTGGTTGTTTAAGAGCTGTCTTTGGTAAATTAAAGTGAGTGTGAGCTGTTGTTTGTTTATCTGGTTGTTTAAGAGCTGTCTTTGGTAAATTAAAGTGAGTGTGAGCTGTTGTTTGTTTATCTGGTTGTTTAAGAGCTGTCTTTGGTAAATTAAAGTGAGTGTGAGCTGTTGTTTGTTTATCTGGTTGTTTAAGAGCTGTCTTTGGTAAATTAAAGTGAGTGTGAGCTGTTGTTTGTTTATCTGGTTGTTTAAGAGCTGTCTTTGGTAAATTAAAGTGAGTGTGAGCTGTTGTTTTGTTTATCTGGTTGTTTAAGAGCTGTCTTTGGTAAATTAAAGTGAGTGTGAGCTGTTGTTTGTTTATCTGGTTGTTTAAGAGCTGTCTTTGGTAAATTAAAGTGAGTGTGAGCTGTTGTTTGTTTATCTGGTTGTTTAAGAGCTGTCTTTGGTAAATTAAAGTGAGTGTGAGCTGTTGTTTGTTTATCTGGTTGTTTAAGAGCTGTCTTTGGTAAATTAAAGTGAGTGTGAGCTGTTGTTTGTTTATCTGGTTGTTTAAGAGCTGTCTTTGGTAAATTAAAGTGAGTGTGAGCTGTTGTTTGTTTATCTGGTTGTTTAAGAGCTGTCTTTGGTAAATTAAAGTGAGTGTGAGCTGTTGTTTGTTTATCTGGTTGTTTAAGAGCTGTCTTTGGTAAATTAAAGTGAGTGTGAGCTGTTGTTTGTTTATCTGGTTGTTTAAGAGCTGTCTTTGGTAAATTAAAGTGAGTGTGAGCTGTTGTTTGTTTATCTGGTTGTTTAAGAGCTGTCTTTGGTAAATTAAAGTGAGTGTGAGCTGTTGTTTGTTTATCTGGTTGTTTAAGAGCTGTCTTTGGTAAATTAAAGTGAGTGTGAGCTGTTGTTTGTTTATCTGGTTGTTTAAGAGCTGTCTTTGGTAAATTAAAGTGAGTGTGAGCTGTTGTTTGTTTATCTGGTTGTTTAAGAGCTGTCTTTGGTAAATTAAAGTGAGTGTGAGCTGTTGTTTGTTTATCTGGTTGTTTAAGAGCTGTCTTTGGTAAATTAAAGTGAGTGTGAGCTGTTGTTTGTTTATCTGGTTGTTTAAGAGCTGTCTTTGGTAAATTAAAGTGAGTGTGAGCTGTTGTTTGTTTATCTGGTTGTTTAAGAGCTGTCTTTGGTAAATTAAAGTGAGTGTGAGCTGTTGTTTGTTTATCTGGTTGTTTAAGAGCTGTCTTTGGTAAATTAAAGTGAGTGTGAGCTGTTGTTTGTTTATCTGGTTGTTTAAGAGCTGTCTTTGGTAAATTAAAGTGAGTGTGAGCTGTTGTTTGTTTATCTGGTTGTTTAAGAGCTGTCTTTGGTAAATTAAAGTGAGTGTGAGCTGTTGTTTGTTTATCTGGTTGTTTAAGAGCTGTCTTTGGTAAATTAAAGTGAGTGTGAGCTGTTGTTTGTTTATCTGGTTGTTTAAGAGCTGTCTTTGGTAAATTAAAGTGAGTGTGAGCTGTTGTTTGTTTATCTGGTTGTTTAAGAGCTGTCTTTGGTAAATTAAAGTGAGTGTGAGCTGTTGTTTGTTTATCTGGTTGTTTAAGAGCTGTCTTTGGTAAATTAAAGTGAGTGTGAGCTGTTGTTTGTTTATCTGGTTGTTTAAGAGCTGTCTTTGGTAAATTAAAGTGAGTGTGAGCTGTTGTTTGTTTATCTGGTTGTTTAAGAGCTGTCTTTGGTAAATTAAAGTGAGTGTGAGCTGTTGTTTGTTTATCTGGTTGTTTAAGAGCTGTCTTTGGTAAATTAAAGTGAGTGTGAGCTGTTGTTTGTTTATCTGGTTGTTTAAGAGCTGTCTTTGGTAAATTAAAGTGAGTGTGAGCTGTTGTTTGTTTATCTGGTTGTTTAAGAGCTGTCTTTGGTAAATTAAAGTGAGTGTGAGCTGTTGTTTGTTTATCTGGTTGTTTAAGAGCTGTCTTTGGTAAATTAAAGTGAGTGTGAGCTGTTGTTTGTTTATCTGGTTGTTTAAGAGCTGTCTTTGGTAAATTAAAGTGAGTGTGAGCTGTTGTTTGTTTATCTGGTTGTTTAAGAGCTGTCTTTGGTAAATTAAAGTGAGTGTGAGCTGTTGTTTGTTTATCTGGTTGTTTAAGAGCTGTCTTTGGTAAATTAAAGTGAGTGTGAGCTGTTGTTTGTTTATCTGGTTGTTTAAGAGCTGTCTTTGGTAAATTAAAGTGAGTGTGAGCTGTTGTTTGTTTATCTGGTTGTTTAAGAGCTGTCTTTGGTAAATTAAAGTGAGTGTGAGCTGTTGTTTGTTTATCTGGTTGTTTAAGAGCTGTCTTTGGTAAATTAAAGTGAGTGTGAGCTGTTGTTTGTTTATCTGGTTGTTTAAGAGCTGTCTTTGGTAAATTAAAGTGAGTGTGAGCTGTTGTTTGTTTATCTGGTTGTTTAAGAGCTGTCTTTGGTAAATTAAAGTGAGTGTGAGCTGTTGTTTGTTTATCTGGTTGTTTAAGAGCTGTCTTTGGTAAATTAAAGTGAGTGTGAGCTGTTGTTTGTTTATCTGGTTGTTTAAGAGCTGTCTTTGGTAAATTAAAGTGAGTGTGAGCTGTTGTTTGTTTATCTGGTTGTTTAAGAGCTGTCTTTGGTAAATTAAAGTGAGTGTGAGCTGTTGTTTGTTTATCTGGTTGTTTAAGAGCTGTCTTTGGTAAATTAAAGTGAGTGTGAGCTGTTGTTTGTTTATCTGGTTGTTTAAGAGCTGTCTTTGGTAAATTAAAGTGAGTGTGAGCTGTTGTTTGTTTATCTGGTTGTTTAAGAGCTGTCTTTGGTAAATTAAAGTGAGTGTGAGCTGTTGTTTGTTTATCTGGTTGTTTAAGAGCTGTCTTTGGTAATTAAAGTGAGTGTGAGCTGTTGTTTGTTTATCTGGTTGTTTAAGAGCTGTCTTTGGTAAATTAAGTGAGTGTGAGCTGTTGTTTGTTTATCTGGTTGTTTAAGAGCTGTCTTTGGTAAATTAAAGTGAGTGTGAGCTGTTGTTTGTTTATCTGGTTGTTTAAGAGCTGTCTTTGGTAAATTAAAGTGAGTGTGAGCTGTTGTTTGTTTATCTGGTTGTTTAAGAGCTGTCTTTGGTAAATTAAAGTGAGTGTGAGCTGTTGTTTGTTTATCTGGTTGTTTAAGAGCTGTCTTTGGTAAATTAAAGTGAGTGTGAGCTGTTGTTTGTTTATCTGGTTGTTTAAGAGCTGTCTTTGGTAAATTAAAGTGAGTGTGAGCTGTTGTTTGTTTATCTGGTTGTTTAAGAGCTGTCTTTGGTAAATTAAAGTGAGTGTGAGCTGTTGTTTGTTTATCTGGTTGTTTAAGAGCTGTCTTTGGTAAATTAAAGTGAGTGTGAGCTGTTGTTTGTTTATCTGGTTGTTTAAGAGCTGTCTTTGGTAAATTAAAGTGAGTGTGAGCTGTTGTTTGTTTATCTGGTTGTTTAAGAGCTGTCTTTGGTAAATTAAAGTGAGTGTGAGCTGTTGTTTGTTTATCTGGTTGTTTAAGAGCTGTCTTTGGTAAATTAAAGTGAGTGTGAGCTGTTGTTTGTTTATCTGGTTGTTTAAGAGCTGTCTTTGGTAAATTAAAGTGAGTGTGAGCTGTTGTTTGTTTATCTGGTTGTTTAAGAGCTGTCTTTGGTAAATTAAAGTGAGTGTGAGCTGTTGTTTGTTTATCTGGTTGTTTAAGAGCTGTCTTTGGTAAATTAAAGTGAGTGTGAGCTGTTGTTTGTTTATCTGGTTGTTTAAGAGCTGTCTTTGGTAAATTAAAGTGAGTGTGAGCTGTTGTTTGTTTATCTGGTTGTTTAAGAGCTGTCTTTGGTAAATTAAAGTGAGTGTGAGCTGTTGTTTGTTTATCTGGTTGTTTAAGAGCTGTCTTTGGTAAATTAAAGTGAGTGTGAGCTGTTGTTTGTTTATCTGGTTGTTTAAGAGCTGTCTTTGGTAAATTAAAGTGAGTGTGAGCTGTTGTTTGTTTATCTGGTTGTTTAAGAGCTGTCTTTGGTAAATTAAAGTGAGTGTGAGCTGTTGTTTGTTTATCTGGTTGTTTAAGAGCTGTCTTTGGTAAATTAAAGTGAGTGTGAGCTGTTGTTTGTTTATCTGGTTGTTTAAGAGCTGTCTTTGGTAAATTAAAGTGAGTGTGAGCTGTTGTTTGTTTATCTGGTTGTTTAAGAGCTGTCTTTGGTAAATTAAAGTGAGTGTGAGCTGTTGTTTGTTTATCTGGTTGTTTAAGAGCTGTCTTTGGTAAATTAAAGTGAGTGTGAGCTGTTGTTTGTTTATCTGGTTGTTTAAGAGCTGTCTTTGGTAAATTAAAGTGAGTGTGAGCTGTTGTTTGTTTATCTGGTTGTTTAAGAGCTGTCTTTGGTAAATTAAAGTGAGTGTGAGCTGTTGTTTGTTTATCTGGTTGTTTAAGAGCTGTCTTTGGTAAATTAAAGTGAGTGTGAGCTGTTGTTTGTTTATCTGGTTGTTTAAGAGCTGTCTTTGGTAAATTAAAGTGAGTGTGAGCTGTTGTTTGTTTATCTGGTTGTTTAAGAGCTGTCTTTGGTAAATTAAAGTGAGTGTGAGCTGTTGTTTGTTTATCTGGTTGTTTAAGAGCTGTCTTTGGTAAATTAAAGTGAGTGTGAGCTGTTGTTTGTTTATCTGGTTGTTTAAGAGCTGTCTTTGGTAAATTAAAGTGAGTGTGAGCTGTTGTTTGTTATCTGGTTGTTTAAGAGCTGTCTTTGGTAAATTAAAGTGAGTGTGAGCTGTTGTTTGTTTATCTGGTTGTTTAAGAGCTGTCTTTGGTAAATTA
>CATNEM010000212.1:597500-674876 GCA_950096795.1 Macrostomum cliftonense | reverse complement strand
AAAAGTGAGTGTGAGCTGTTGTTTGTTTATCTGGTTGTTTAAGAGCTGTCTTTGGTAAATTAAAGTGAGTGTGAGCTGTTGTTTGTTTATCTGGTTGTTTAAGAGCTGTCTTTGGTAAATAAAGTGAGTGTGAGCTGTTGTTTGTTTATCTGGTTGTTTAAGAGCTGTCTTTGGTAAATTAAAGTGAGTGTGAGCTGTTGTTTGTTTATCTGGTTGTTTAAGAGCTGTCTTTGGTAAATTAAAGTGAGTGTGAGCTGTTGTTTGTTTATCTGGTTGTTTAAGAGCTGTCTTTGGTAAATTAAAGTGAGTGTGAGCTGTTGTTTGTTTATCTGGTTGTTTAAGAGCTGTCTTTGGTAAATTAAAGTGAGTGTGAGCTGTTGTTTGTTTATCTGGTTGTTTAAGAGCTGTCTTTGGTAAATTAAAGTGAGTGTGAGCTGTTGTTTGTTTATCTGGTTGTTTAAGAGCTGTCTTTGGTAAATTAAAGTGAGTGTGAGCTGTTGTTTGTTTATCTGGTTGTTTAAGAGCTGTCTTTGGTAAATTAAAGTGAGTGTGAGCTGTTGTTTGTTTATCTGGTTGTTTAAGAGCTGTCTTTGGTAAATTAAAGTGAGTGTGAGCTGTTGTTTGTTTATCTGGTTGTTTAAGAGCTGTCTTTGGTAAATTAAAGTGAGTGTGAGCTGTTGTTTGTTTATCTGGTTGTTTAAGAGCTGTCTTTGGTAAATTAAAGTGAGTGTGAGCTGTTGTTGTGTTTATCTGGTTGTTTAAGAGCTGTCTTTGGTAAATTAAAGTGAGTGTGAGCTGTTGTTTGTTTATCTGGTTGTTTAAGAGCTGTCTTGGTAAATTAAAGTGAGTGTGAGCTGTTGTTTGTTTATCTGGTTGTTTAAGAGCTGTCTTTGGTAAATTAAAGTGAGTGTGAGCTGTTGTTTGTTTATCTGGTTGTTTAAGAGCTGTCTTTGGTAAATAAAGTGAGTGTGAGCTGTTGTTTGTTTATCTGGTTGTTTAAGAGCTGTCTTTGGTAAATTAAAGTGAGTGTGAGCTGTTGTTTGTTTATCTGGTTGTTTAAGAGCTGTCTTTGGTAAATTAAAGTGAGTGTGAGCTGTTGTTTGTTTATCTGGTTGTTTAAGAGCTGTCTTTGGTAAATTAAAGTGAGTGTGAGCTGTTGTTTGTTTATCTGGTTGTTTAAGAGCTGTCTTTGGTAAATTAAAGTGAGTGTGAGCTGTTGTTTGTTTATCTGGTTGTTTAAGAGCTGTCTTTGGTAAATTAAAGTGAGTGTGAGCTGTTGTTTGTTTATCTGGTTGTTTAAGAGCTGTCTTTGGTAAATTAAAGTGAGTGTGAGCTGTTGTTTGTTTATCTGGTTGTTTAAGAGCTGTCTTTGGTAAATTAAAGTGAGTGTGAGCTGTTGTTTGTTTATCTGGTTGTTTAAGAGCTGTCTTTGGTAAATTAAAGTGAGTGTGAGCTGTTGTTTGTTTATCTGGTTGTTTAAGAGCTGTCTTTGGTAAATTAAAGTGAGTGTGAGCTGTTGTTTGTTATCTGGTTGTTTAAGAGCTGTCTTTGGTAAATTAAAGTGAGTGTGAGCTGTTGTTTGTTTATCTGGTTGTTTAAGAGCTGTCTTTGGTAAATTAAAGTGAGTGTGAGCTGTTGTTTGTTTATCTGGTTGTTTAAGAGCTGTCTTTGGTAAATTAAAGTGAGTGTGAGCTGTTGTTTGTTTATCTGGTTGTTTAAGAGCTGTCTTTGGTAAATTAAAGTGAGTGTGAGCTGTTGTTTGTTTATCTGGTTGTTTAAGAGCTGTCTTTGGTAAATTAAAGTGAGTGTGAGCTGTTGTTTGTTTATCTGGTTGTTTAAGAGCTGTCTTTGGTAAATTAAAGTGAGTGTGAGCTGTTGTTTGTTTATCTGGTTGTTTAAGAGCTGTCTTTGGTAAATTAAAGTGAGTGTGAGCTGTTGTTTGTTTATCTGGTTGTTTAAGAGCTGTCTTTGGTAAATTAAAGTGAGTGTGAGCTGTTGTTTGTTTATCTGGTTGTTTAAGAGCTGTCTTTGGTAAATTAAAGTGAGTGTGAGCTGTTGTTTGTTTATCTGGTTGTTTAAGAGCTGTCTTTGGTAAATTAAAGTGAGTGTGAGCTGTTGTTTGTTTATCTGGTTGTTTAAGAGCTGTCTTTGGTAAATTAAAGTGAGTGTGAGCTGTTGTTTGTTTATCTGGTTGTTTAAGAGCTGTCTTTGGTAAATTAAAGTGAGTGTGAGCTGTTGTTTGTTTATCTGGTTGTTTAAGAGCTGTCTTTGGTAAATTAAAGTGAGTGTGAGCTGTTGTTTGTTTATCTGGTTGTTTAAGAGCTGTCTTTGGTAAATTAAAGTGAGTGTGAGCTGTTGTTTGTTTATCTGGTTGTTTAAGAGCTGTCTTTGGTAAATTAAAGTGAGTGTGAGCTGTTGTTTGTTTATCTGGTTGTTTAAGAGCTGTCTTTGGTAAATTAAAGTGAGTGTGAGCTGTTGTTTGTTTATCTGGTTGTTTAAGAGCTGTCTTTGGTAAATTAAAGTGAGTGTGAGCTGTTGTTTGTTTATCTGGTTGTTTAAGAGCTGTCTTTGGTAAATTAAAGTGAGTGTGAGCTGTTGTTTGTTTATCTGGTTGTTTAAGAGCTGTCTTTGGTAAATTAAAGTGAGTGTGAGCTGTTGTTTGTTTATCTGGTTGTTTAAGAGCTGTCTTTGGTAAATTAAAGTGAGTGTGAGCTGTTGTTTGTTTATCTGGTTGTTTAAGAGCTGTCTTTGGTAAATTAAAGTGAGTGTGAGCTGTTGTTTGTTTATCTGGTTGTTTAAGAGCTGTCTTTGGTAAATTAAAGTGAGTGTGAGCTGTTGTTTGTTTATCTGGTTGTTTAAGAGCTGTCTTTGGTAAATTAAAGTGAGTGTGAGCTGTTGTTTGTTTATCTGGTTGTTTAAGAGCTGTCTTTGGTAAATTAAAGTGAGTGTGAGCTGTTGTTTGTTTATCTGGTTGTTTAAGAGCTGTCTTTGGTAAATTAAAGTGAGTGTGAGCTGTTGTTTGTTTATCTGGTTGTTTAAGAGCTGTCTTTGGTAAATTAAAGTGAGTGTGAGCTGTTGTTTGTTTATCTGGTTGTTTAAGAGCTGTCTTTGGTAAATTAAAGTGAGTGTGAGCTGTTGTTTGTTTATCTGGTTGTTTAAGAGCTGTCTTTGGTAAATTAAAGTGAGTGTGAGCTGTTGTTTGTTTATCTGGTTGTTTAAGAGCTGTCTTTGGTAAATTAAAGTGAGTGTGAGCTGTTGTTTGTTTATCTGGTTGTTTAAGAGCTGTCTTTGGTAAATTAAAGTGAGTGTGAGCTGTTGTTTGTTTATCTGGTTGTTTAAGAGCTGTCTTTGGTAAATTAAAGTGAGTGTGAGCTGTTGTTTGTTTATCTGGTTGTTTAAGAGCTGTCTTTGGTAAATTAAAGTGAGTGTGAGCTGTTGTTTGTTTATCTGGTTGTTTAAGAGCTGTCTTTGGTAAATTAAAGTGAGTGTGAGCTGTTGTTTGTTTATCTGGTTGTTTAAGAGCTGTCTTTGGTAAATTAAAGTGAGTGTGAGCTGTTGTTTGTTTATCTGGTTGTTTAAGAGCTGTCTTTGGTAAATTAAAGTGAGTGTGAGCTGTTGTTTGTTTATCTGGTTGTTTAAGAGCTGTCTTTGGTAAATTAAAGTGAGTGTGAGCTGTTGTTTGTTTATCTGGTTGTTTAAGAGCTGTCTTTGGTAAATTAAAGTGAGTGTGAGCTGTTGTTTGTTTATCTGGTTGTTTAAGAGCTGTCTTTGGTAAATTAAAGTGAGTGTGAGCTGTTGTTTGTTTATCTGGTTGTTTAAGAGCTGTCTTTGGTAAATTAAAGTGAGTGTGAGCTGTTGTTTGTTTATCTGGTTGTTTAAGAGCTGTCTTTGGTAAATTAAAGTGAGTGTGAGCTGTTGTTTGTTTATCTGGTTGTTTAAGAGCTGTCTTTGGTAAATTAAAGTGAGTGTGAGCTGTTGTTTGTTTATCTGGTTGTTTAAGAGCTGTCTTTGGTAAATTAAAGTGAGTGTGAGCTGTTGTTTGTTTATCTGGTTGTTTAAGAGCTGTCTTTGGTAAATTAAAGTGAGTGTGAGCTGTTGTTTGTTTATCTGGTTGTTTAAGAGCTGTCTTTGGTAAATTAAAGTGAGTGTGAGCTGTTGTTTGTTTATCTGGTTGTTTAAGAGCTGTCTTTGGTAAATTAAAGTGAGTGTGAGCTGTTGTTTGTTTATCTGGTTGTTTAAGAGCTGTCTTTGGTAAATTAAAGTGAGTGTGAGCTGTTGTTTGTTTATCTGGTTGTTTAAGAGCTGTCTTTGGTAAATTAAAGTGAGTGTGAGCTGTTGTTTGTTTATCTGGTTGTTTAAGAGCTGTCTTTGGTAAATTAAAGTGAGTGTGAGCTGTTGTTTGTTTATCTGGTTGTTTAAGAGCTGTCTTTGGTAAATTAAAGTGAGTGTGAGCTGTTGTTTGTTTATCTGGTTGTTTAAGAGCTGTCTTTGGTAAATTAAAGTGAGTGTGAGCTGTTGTTTGTTTATCTGGTTGTTTAAGAGCTGTCTTTGGTAAATTAAAGTGAGTGTGAGCTGTTGTTTGTTTATCTGGTTGTTTAAGAGCTGTCTTTGGTAAATTAAAGTGAGTGTGAGCTGTTGTTTGTTTATCTGGTTGTTTAAGAGCTGTCTTTGGTAAATTAAAGTGAGTGTGAGCTGTTGTTTGTTTATCTGGTTGTTTAAGAGCTGTCTTTGGTAAATTAAAGTGAGTGTGAGCTGTTGTTTGTTTATCTGGTTGTTTAAGAGCTGTCTTTGGTAAATTAAAGTGAGTGTGAGCTGTTGTTTGTTTATCTGGTTGTTTAAGAGCTGTCTTTGGTAAATTAAAGTGAGTGTGAGCTGTTGTTTGTTTATCTGGTTGTTTAAGAGCTGTCTTTGGTAAATTAAAGTGAGTGTGAGCTGTTGTTTGTTTATCTGGTTGTTTAAGAGCTGTCTTTGGTAAATTAAAGTGAGTGTGAGCTGTTGTTTGTTTATCTGGTTGTTTAAGAGCTGTCTTTGGTAAATTAAAGTGAGTGTGAGCTGTTGTTTGTTTATCTGGTTGTTTAAGAGCTGTCTTTGGTAAATTAAAGTGAGTGTGAGCTGTTGTTTGTTTATCTGGTTGTTTAAGAGCTGTCTTTGGTAAATTAAAGTGAGTGTGAGCTGTTGTTTGTTTATCTGGTTGTTTAAGAGCTGTCTTTGGTAAATTAAAGTGAGTGTGAGCTGTTGTTTGTTTATCTGGTTGTTTAAGAGCTGTCTTTGGTAAATTAAAGTGAGTGTGAGCTGTTGTTTGTTTATCTGGTTGTTTAAGAGCTGTCTTTGGTAAATTAAAGTGAGTGTGAGCTGTTGTTTGTTTATCTGGTTGTTTAAGAGCTGTCTTTGGTAAATTAAAGTGAGTGTGAGCTGTTGTTTGTTTATCTGGTTGTTTAAGAGCTGTCTTTGGTAAATTAAAGTGAGTGTGAGCTGTTGTTTGTTTATCTGGTTGTTTAAGAGCTGTCTTTGGTAAATTAAAGTGAGTGTGAGCTGTTGTTTGTTTATCTGGTTGTTTAAGAGCTGTCTTTGGTAAATTAAAGTGAGTGTGAGCTGTTGTTTGTTTATCTGGTTGTTTAAGAGCTGTCTTTGGTAAATTAAAGTGAGTGTGAGCTGTTGTTTGTTTATCTGGTTGTTTAAGAGCTGTCTTTGGTAAATTAAAGTGAGTGTGAGCTGTTGTTTGTTTATCTGGTTGTTTAAGAGCTGTCTTTGGTAAATTAAAGTGAGTGTGAGCTGTTGTTTGTTTATCTGGTTGTTTAAGAGCTGTCTTTGGTAAATTAAAGTGAGTGTGAGCTGTTGTTTGTTTATCTGGTTGTTTAAGAGCTGTCTTTGGTAAATTAAAGTGAGTGTGAGCTGTTGTTTGTTTATCTGGTTGTTTAAGAGCTGTCTTTGGTAAATTAAAGTGAGTGTGAGCTGTTGTTTGTTTATCTGGTTGTTTAAGAGCTGTCTTTGGTAAATTAAAGTGAGTGTGAGCTGTTGTTTGTTTATCTGGTTGTTTAAGAGCTGTCTTTGGTAAATTAAAGTGAGTGTGAGCTGTTGTTTGTTTATCTGGTTGTTTAAGAGCTGTCTTTGGTAAATTAAAGTGAGTGTGAGCTGTTGTTTGTTTATCTGGTTGTTTAAGAGCTGTCTTTGGTAAATTAAAGTGAGTGTGAGCTGTTGTTTGTTTATCTGGTTGTTTAAGAGCTGTCTTTGGTAAATTAAAGTGAGTGTGAGCTGTTGTTTGTTTATCTGGTTGTTTAAGAGCTGTCTTTGGTAAATTAAAGTGAGTGTGAGCTGTTGTTTGTTTATCTGGTTGTTTAAGAGCTGTCTTTGGTAAATTAAAGTGAGTGTGAGCTGTTGTTTGTTTATCTGGTTGTTTAAGAGCTGTCTTTGGTAAATTAAAGTGAGTGTGAGCTGTTGTTTGTTTATCTGGTTGTTTAAGAGCTGTCTTTGGTAAATTAAAGTGAGTGTGAGCTGTTGTTTGTTTATCTGGTTGTTTAAGAGCTGTCTTTGGTAAATTAAAGTGAGTGTGAGCTGTTGTTTGTTTATCTGGTTGTTTAAGAGCTGTCTTTGGTAAATTAAAGTGAGTGTGAGCTGTTGTTTGTTTATCTGGTTGTTTAAGAGCTGTCTTTGGTAAATTAAAGTGAGTGTGAGCTGTTGTTTGTTTATCTGGTTGTTTAAGAGCTGTCTTTGGTAAATTAAAGTGAGTGTGAGCTGTTGTTTGTTTATCTGGTTGTTTAAGAGCTGTCTTTGGTAAATTAAAGTGAGTGTGAGCTGTTGTTTGTTTATCTGGTTGTTTAAGAGCTGTCTTTGGTAAATTAAAGTGAGTGTGAGCTGTTGTTTGTTTATCTGGTTGTTTAAGAGCTGTCTTTGGTAAATTAAAGTGAGTGTGAGCTGTTGTTTGTTTATCTGGTTGTTTAAGAGCTGTCTTTGGTAAATTAAAGTGAGTGTGAGCTGTTGTTTGTTTATCTGGTTGTTTAAGAGCTGTCTTTGGTAAATTAAAGTGAGTGTGAGCTGTTGTTTGTTTATCTGGTTGTTTAAGAGCTGTCTTTGGTAAATTAAAGTGAGTGTGAGCTGTTGTTTGTTTATCTGGTTGTTTAAGAGCTGTCTTTGGTAAATTAAAGTGAGTGTGAGCTGTTGTTTGTTTATCTGGTTGTTTAAGAGCTGTCTTTGGTAAATTAAAGTGAGTGTGAGCTGTTGTTTGTTTATCTGGTTGTTTAAGAGCTGTCTTTGGTAAATTAAAGTGAGTGTGAGCTGTTGTTTGTTTATCTGGTTGTTTAAGAGCTGTCTTTGGTAAATTAAAGTGAGTGTGAGCTGTTGTTTGTTTATCTGGTTGTTTAAGAGCTGTCTTTGGTAAATTAAAGTGAGTGTGAGCTGTTGTTTGTTTATCTGGTTGTTTAAGAGCTGTCTTTGGTAAATTAAAGTGAGTGTGAGCTGTTGTTTGTTTATCTGGTTGTTTAAGAGCTGTCTTTGGTAAATTAAAGTGAGTGTGAGCTGTTGTTTGTTTATCTGGTTGTTTAAGAGCTGTCTTTGGTAAATTAAAGTGAGTGTGAGCTGTTGTTTGTTTATCTGGTTGTTTAAGAGCTGTCTTTGGTAAATTAAAGTGAGTGTGAGCTGTTGTTTGTTTATCTGGTTGTTTAAGAGCTGTCTTTGGTAAATTAAAGTGAGTGTGAGCTGTTGTTTGTTTATCTGGTTGTTTAAGAGCTGTCTTTGGTAAATTAAAGTGAGTGTGAGCTGTTGTTTGTTTATCTGGTTGTTTAAGAGCTGTCTTTGGTAAATTAAAGTGAGTGTGAGCTGTTGTTTGTTTATCTGGTTGTTTAAGAGCTGTCTTTGGTAAATTAAAGTGAGTGTGAGCTGTTGTTTGTTTATCTGGTTGTTTAAGAGCTGTCTTTGGTAAATTAAAGTGAGTGTGAGCTGTTGTTTGTTTATCTGGTTGTTTAAGAGCTGTCTTTGGTAAATTAAAGTGAGTGTGAGCTGTTGTTTGTTTATCTGGTTGTTTAAGAGCTGTCTTTGGTAAATTAAAGTGAGTGTGAGCTGTTGTTTGTTTATCTGGTTGTTTAAGAGCTGTCTTTGGTAAATTAAAGTGAGTGTGAGCTGTTGTTTGTTTATCTGGTTGTTTAAGAGCTGTCTTTGGTAAATTAAAGTGAGTGTGAGCTGTTGTTTGTTTATCTGGTTGTTTAAGAGCTGTCTTTGGTAAATTAAAGTGAGTGTGAGCTGTTGTTTGTTTATCTGGTTGTTTAAGAGCTGTCTTTGGTAAATTAAAGTGAGTGTGAGCTGTTGTTTGTTTATCTGGTTGTTTAAGAGCTGTCTTTGGTAAATTAAAGTGAGTGTGAGCTGTTGTTTGTTTATCTGGTTGTTTAAGAGCTGTCTTTGGTAAATTAAAGTGAGTGTGAGCTGTTGTTTGTTTATCTGGTTGTTTAAGAGCTGTCTTTGGTAAATTAAAGTGAGTGTGAGCTGTTGTTTGTTTATCTGGTTGTTTAAGAGCTGTCTTTGGTAAATTAAAGTGAGTGTGAGCTGTTGTTTGTTTATCTGGTTGTTTAAGAGCTGTCTTTGGTAAATTAAAGTGAGTGTGAGCTGTTGTTTGTTTATCTGGTTGTTTAAGAGCTGTCTTTGGTAAATTAAAGTGAGTGTGAGCTGTTGTTTGTTTATCTGGTTGTTTAAGAGCTGTCTTTGGTAAATTAAAGTGAGTGTGAGCTGTTGTTTGTTTATCTGGTTGTTTAAGAGCTGTCTTTGGTAAATTAAAGTGAGTGTGAGCTGTTGTTTGTTTATCTGGTTGTTTAAGAGCTGTCTTTGGTAAATTAAAGTGAGTGTGAGCTGTTGTTTGTTTATCTGGTTGTTTAAGAGCTGTCTTTGGTAAATTAAAGTGAGTGTGAGCTGTTGTTTGTTTATCTGGTTGTTTAAGAGCTGTCTTTGGTAAATTAAAGTGAGTGTGAGCTGTTGTTTGTTTATCTGGTTGTTTAAGAGCTGTCTTTGGTAAATTAAAGTGAGTGTGAGCTGTTGTTTGTTTATCTGGTTGTTTAAGAGCTGTCTTTGGTAAATTAAAGTGAGTGTGAGCTGTTGTTTGTTTATCTGGTTGTTTAAGAGCTGTCTTTGGTAAATTAAAGTGAGTGTGAGCTGTTGTTTGTTTATCTGGTTGTTTAAGAGCTGTCTTTGGTAAATTAAAGTGAGTGTGAGCTGTTGTTTGTTTATCTGGTTGTTAAGAGCTGTCTTTGGTAAATTAAAGTGAGTGTGAGCTGTTGTTTGTTTATCTGGTTGTTTAAGAGCTGTCTTTGGTAAATTAAAGTGAGTGTGAGCTGTTGTTTGTTTATCTGGTTGTTTAAGAGCTGTCTTTGGTAAATTAAAGTGAGTGTGAGCTGTTGTTTGTTTATCTGGTTGTTTAAGAGCTGTCTTTGGTAAATTAAAGTGAGTGTGAGCTGTTGTTTGTTTATCTGGTTGTTTAAGAGCTGTCTTTGGTAAATTAAAGTGAGTGTGAGCTGTTGTTTGTTTATCTGGTTGTTTAAGAGCTGTCTTTGGTAAATTAAAGTGAGTGTGAGCTGTTGTTTGTTTATCTGGTTGTTTAAGAGCTGTCTTTGGTAAATTAAAGTGAGTGTGAGCTGTTGTTTGTTTATCTGGTTGTTTAAGAGCTGTCTTTGGTAAATTAAAGTGAGTGTGAGCTGTTGTTTGTTTATCTGGTTGTTTAAGAGCTGTCTTTGGTAAATTAAAGTGAGTGTGAGCTGTTGTTTGTTTATCTGGTTGTTTAAGAGCTGTCTTTGGTAAATTAAAGTGAGTGTGAGCTGTTGTTTGTTTATCTGGTTGTTTAAGAGCTGTCTTTGGTAAATTAAAGTGAGTGTGAGCTGTTGTTTGTTTATCTGGTTGTTTAAGAGCTGTCTTTGGTAAATTAAAGTGAGTGTGAGCTGTTGTTTGTTTATCTGGTTGTTTAAGAGCTGTCTTTGGTAAATTAAAGTGAGTGTGAGCTGTTGTTTGTTTATCTGGTTGTTTAAGAGCTGTCTTTGGTAAATTAAAGTGAGTGTGAGCTGTTGTTTGTTTATCTGGTTGTTTAAGAGCTGTCTTTGGTAAATTAAAGTGAGTGTGAGCTGTTGTTTGTTTATCTGGTTGTTTAAGAGCTGTCTTTGGTAAATTAAAGTGAGTGTGAGCTGTTGTTTGTTTATCTGGTTGTTTAAGAGCTGTCTTTGGTAAATTAAAGTGAGTGTGAGCTGTTGTTTGTTTATCTGGTTGTTTAAGAGCTGTCTTTGGTAAATTAAAGTGAGTGTGAGCTGTTGTTTGTTTATCTGGTTGTTTAAGAGCTGTCTTTGGTAAATTAAAGTGAGTGTGAGCTGTTGTTTGTTTATCTGGTTGTTTAAGAGCTGTCTTTGGTAAATTAAAGTGAGTGTGAGCTGTTGTTTGTTTATCTGGTTGTTTAAGAGCTGTCTTTGGTAAATTAAAGTGAGTGTGAGCTGTTGTTTGTTTATCTGGTTGTTTAAGAGCTGTCTTTGGTAAATTAAAGTGAGTGTGAGCTGTTGTTTGTTTATCTGGTTGTTTAAGAGCTGTCTTTGGTAAATTAAAGTGAGTGTGAGCTGTTGTTTGTTTATCTGGTTGTTTAAGAGCTGTCTTTGGTAAATTAAAGTGAGTGTGAGCTGTTGTTTGTTTATCTGGTTGTTTAAGAGCTGTCTTTGGTAAATTAAAGTGAGTGTGAGCTGTTGTTTGTTTATCTGGTTGTTTAAGAGCTGTCTTTGGTAAATTAAAGTGAGTGTGAGCTGTTGTTTGTTTATCTGGTTGTTTAAGAGCTGTCTTTGGTAAATTAAAGTGAGTGTGAGCTGTTGTTTGTTTATCTGGTTGTTTAAGAGCTGTCTTTGGTAAATTAAAGTGAGTGTGAGCTGTTGTTTGTTTATCTGGTTGTTTAAGAGCTGTCTTTGGTAAATTAAAGTGAGTGTGAGCTGTTGTTTGTTTATCTGGTTGTTTAAGAGCTGTCTTTGGTAAATTAAAGTGAGTGTGAGCTGTTGTTTGTTTATCTGGTTGTTTAAGAGCTGTCTTTGGTAAATTAAAGTGAGTGTGAGCTGTTGTTTGTTTATCTGGTTGTTTAAGAGCTGTCTTTGGTAAATTAAAGTGAGTGTGAGCTGTTGTTTGTTTATCTGGTTGTTTAAGAGCTGTCTTTGGTAAATTAAAGTGAGTGTGAGCTGTTGTTTGTTTATCTGGTTGTTTAAGAGCTGTCTTTGGTAAATTAAAGTGAGTGTGAGCTGTTGTTTGTTTATCTGGTTGTTTAAGAGCTGTCTTTGGTAAATTAAAGTGAGTGTGAGCTGTTGTTTGTTTATCTGGTTGTTTAAGAGCTGTCTTTGGTAAATTAAAGTGAGTGTGAGCTGTTGTTTGTTTATCTGGTTGTTTAAGAGCTGTCTTTGGTAAATTAAAGTGAGTGTGAGCTGTTGTTTGTTTATCTGGTTGTTTAAGAGCTGTCTTTGGTAAATTAAAGTGAGTGTGAGCTGTTGTTTGTTTATCTGGTTGTTTAAGAGCTGTCTTTGGTAAATTAAAGTGAGTGTGAGCTGTTGTTTGTTTATCTGGTTGTTTAAGAGCTGTCTTTGGTAAATTAAAGTGAGTGTGAGCTGTTGTTTGTTTATCTGGTTGTTTAAGAGCTGTCTTTGGTAAATTAAAGTGAGTGTGAGCTGTTGTTTGTTTATCTGGTTGTTTAAGAGCTGTCTTTGGTAAATTAAAGTGAGTGTGAGCTGTTGTTTGTTTATCTGGTTGTTTAAGAGCTGTCTTTGGTAAATTAAAGTGAGTGTGAGCTGTTGTTTGTTTATCTGGTTGTTTAAGAGCTGTCTTTGGTAAATTAAAGTGAGTGTGAGCTGTTGTTTGTTTATCTGGTTGTTTAAGAGCTGTCTTTGGTAAATTAAAGTGAGTGTGAGCTGTTGTTTGTTTATCTGGTTGTTTAAGAGCTGTCTTTGGTAAATTAAAGTGAGTGTGAGCTGTTGTTTGTTTATCTGGTTGTTTAAGAGCTGTCTTTGGTAAATTAAAGTGAGTGTGAGCTGTTGTTTGTTTATCTGGTTGTTTAAGAGCTGTCTTTGGTAAATTAAAGTGAGTGTGAGCTGTTGTTTGTTTATCTGGTTGTTTAAGAGCTGTCTTTGGTAAATTAAAGTGAGTGTGAGCTGTTGTTTGTTTATCTGGTTGTTTAAGAGCTGTCTTTGGTAAATTAAAGTGAGTGTGAGCTGTTGTTTGTTTATCTGGTTGTTTAAGAGCTGTCTTTGGTAAATTAAAGTGAGTGTGAGCTGTTGTTTGTTTATCTGGTTGTTTAAGAGCTGTCTTTGGTAAATTAAAGTGAGTGTGAGCTGTTGTTTGTTTATCTGGTTGTTTAAGAGCTGTCTTTGGTAAATTAAAGTGAGTGTGAGCTGTTGTTTGTTTATCTGGTTGTTTAAGAGCTGTCTTTGGTAAATTAAAGTGAGTGTGAGCTGTTGTTTGTTTATCTGGTTGTTTAAGAGCTGTCTTTGGTAAATTAAAGTGAGTGTGAGCTGTTGTTTGTTTATCTGGTTGTTTAAGAGCTGTCTTTGGTAAATTAAAGTGAGTGTGAGCTGTTGTTTGTTTATCTGGTTGTTTAAGAGCTGTCTTTGGTAAATTAAAGTGAGTGTGAGCTGTTGTTTGTTTATCTGGTTGTTTAAGAGCTGTCTTTGGTAAATTAAAGTGAGTGTGAGCTGTTGTTTGTTTATCTGGTTGTTTAAGAGCTGTCTTTGGTAAATTAAAGTGAGTGTGAGCTGTTGTTTGTTTATCTGGTTGTTTAAGAGCTGTCTTTGGTAAATTAAAGTGAGTGTGAGCTGTTGTTTGTTTATCTGGTTGTTTAAGAGCTGTCTTTGGTAAATTAAAGTGAGTGTGAGCTGTTGTTTGTTTATCTGGTTGTTTAAGAGCTGTCTTTGGTAAATTAAAGTGAGTGTGAGCTGTTGTTTGTTTATCTGGTTGTTTAAGAGCTGTCTTTGGTAAATTAAAGTGAGTGTGAGCTGTTGTTTGTTTATCTGGTTGTTTAAGAGCTGTCTTTGGTAAATTAAAGTGAGTGTGAGCTGTTGTTTGTTTATCTGGTTGTTTAAGAGCTGTCTTTGGTAAATTAAAGTGAGTGTGAGCTGTTGTTTGTTTATCTGGTTGTTTAAGAGCTGTCTTTGGTAAATTAAAGTGAGTGTGAGCTGTTGTTTGTTTATCTGGTTGTTTAAGAGCTGTCTTTGGTAAATTAAAGTGAGTGTGAGCTGTTGTTTGTTTATCTGGTTGTTTAAGAGCTGTCTTTGGTAAATTAAAGTGAGTGTGAGCTGTTGTTTGTTTATCTGGTTGTTTAAGAGCTGTCTTTGGTAAATTAAAGTGAGTGTGAGCTGTTGTTTGTTTATCTGGTTGTTTAAGAGCTGTCTTTGGTAAATTAAAGTGAGTGTGAGCTGTTGTTTGTTTATCTGGTTGTTTAAGAGCTGTCTTTGGTAAATTAAAGTGAGTGTGAGCTGTTGTTTGTTTATCTGGTTGTTTAAGAGCTGTCTTTGGTAAATTAAAGTGAGTGTGAGCTGTTGTTTGTTTATCTGGTTGTTTAAGAGCTGTCTTTGGTAAATTAAAGTGAGTGTGAGCTGTTGTTTGTTTATCTGGTTGTTTAAGAGCTGTCTTTGGTAAATTAAAGTGAGTGTGAGCTGTTGTTTGTTTATCTGGTTGTTTAAGAGCTGTCTTTGGTAAATTAAAGTGAGTGTGAGCTGTTGTTTGTTTATCTGGTTGTTTAAGAGCTGTCTTTGGTAAATTAAAGTGAGTGTGAGCTGTTGTTTGTTTATCTGGTTGTTTAAGAGCTGTCTTTGGTAAATTAAAGTGAGTGTGAGCTGTTGTTTGTTTATCTGGTTGTTTAAGAGCTGTCTTTGGTAAATTAAAGTGAGTGTGAGCTGTTGTTTGTTTATCTGGTTGTTTAAGAGCTGTCTTTGGTAAATTAAAGTGAGTGTGAGCTGTTGTTTGTTTATCTGGTTGTTTAAGAGCTGTCTTTGGTAAATTAAAGTGAGTGTGAGCTGTTGTTTGTTTATCTGGTTGTTTAAGAGCTGTCTTTGGTAAATTAAAGTGAGTGTGAGCTGTTGTTTGTTTATCTGGTTGTTTAAGAGCTGTCTTTGGTAAATTAAAGTGAGTGTGAGCTGTTGTTTGTTTATCTGGTTGTTTAAGAGCTGTCTTTGGTAAATTAAAGTGAGTGTGAGCTGTTGTTTGTTTATCTGGTTGTTTAAGAGCTGTCTTTGGTAAATTAAAGTGAGTGTGAGCTGTTGTTTGTTTATCTGGTTGTTTAAGAGCTGTCTTTGGTAAATTAAAGTGAGTGTGAGCTGTTGTTTGTTTATCTGGTTGTTTAAGAGCTGTCTTTGGTAAATTAAAGTGAGTGTGAGCTGTTGTTTGTTTATCTGGTTGTTTAAGAGCTGTCTTTGGTAAATTAAAGTGAGTGTGAGCTGTTGTTTGTTTATCTGGTTGTTTAAGAGCTGTCTTTGGTAAATTAAAGTGAGTGTGAGCTGTTGTTTGTTTATCTGGTTGTTTAAGAGCTGTCTTTGGTAAATTAAAGTGAGTGTGAGCTGTTGTTTGTTTATCTGGTTGTTTAAGAGCTGTCTTTGGTAAATTAAAGTGAGTGTGAGCTGTTGTTTGTTTATCTGGTTGTTTAAGAGCTGTCTTTGGTAAATTAAAGTGAGTGTGAGCTGTTGTTTGTTTATCTGGTTGTTTAAGAGCTGTCTTTGGTAAATTAAAGTGAGTGTGAGCTGTTGTTTGTTTATCTGGTTGTTTAAGAGCTGTCTTTGGTAAATTAAAGTGAGTGTGAGCTGTTGTTTGTTTATCTGGTTGTTTAAGAGCTGTCTTTGGTAAATTAAAGTGAGTGTGAGCTGTTGTTTGTTTATCTGGTTGTTTAAGAGCTGTCTTTGGTAAATTAAAGTGAGTGTGAGCTGTTGTTTGTTTATCTGGTTGTTTAAGAGCTGTCTTTGGTAAATTAAAGTGAGTGTGAGCTGTTGTTTGTTTATCTGGTTGTTTAAGAGCTGTCTTTGGTAAATTAAAGTGAGTGTGAGCTGTTGTTTGTTTATCTGGTTGTTTAAGAGCTGTCTTTGGTAAATTAAAGTGAGTGTGAGCTGTTGTTTGTTTATCTGGTTGTTTAAGAGCTGTCTTTGGTAAATTAAAGTGAGTGTGAGCTGTTGTTTGTTTATCTGGTTGTTTAAGAGCTGTCTTTGGTAAATTAAAGTGAGTGTGAGCTGTTGTTTGTTTATCTGGTTGTTTAAGAGCTGTCTTTGGTAAATTAAAGTGAGTGTGAGCTGTTGTTTGTTTATCTGGTTGTTTAAGAGCTGTCTTTGGTAAATTAAAGTGAGTGTGAGCTGTTGTTTGTTTATCTGGTTGTTTAAGAGCTGTCTTTGGTAAATTAAAGTGAGTGTGAGCTGTTGTTTGTTTATCTGGTTGTTTAAGAGCTGTCTTTGGTAAATTAAAGTGAGTGTGAGCTGTTGTTTGTTTATCTGGTTGTTTAAGAGCTGTCTTTGGTAAATTAAAGTGAGTGTGAGCTGTTGTTTGTTTATCTGGTTGTTTAAGAGCTGTCTTTGGTAAATTAAAGTGAGTGTGAGCTGTTGTTTGTTTATCTGGTTGTTTAAGAGCTGTCTTTGGTAAATTAAAGTGAGTGTGAGCTGTTGTTTGTTTATCTGGTTGTTTAAGAGCTGTCTTTGGTAAATTAAAGTGAGTGTGAGCTGTTGTTTGTTTATCTGGTTGTTTAAGAGCTGTCTTTGGTAAATTAAAGTGAGTGTGAGCTGTTGTTTGTTTATCTGGTTGTTTAAGAGCTGTCTTTGGTAAATTAAAGTGAGTGTGAGCTGTTGTTTGTTTATCTGGTTGTTTAAGAGCTGTCTTTGGTAAATTAAAGTGAGTGTGAGCTGTTGTTTGTTTATCTGGTTGTTTAAGAGCTGTCTTTGGTAAATTAAAGTGAGTGTGAGCTGTTGTTTGTTTATCTGGTTGTTTAAGAGCTGTCTTTGGTAAATTAAAGTGAGTGTGAGCTGTTGTTTGTTTATCTGGTTGTTTAAGAGCTGTCTTTGGTAAATTAAAGTGAGTGTGAGCTGTTGTTTGTTTATCTGGTTGTTTAAGAGCTGTCTTTGGTAAATTAAAGTGAGTGTGAGCTGTTGTTTGTTTATCTGGTTGTTTAAGAGCTGTCTTTGGTAAATTAAAGTGAGTGTGAGCTGTTGTTTGTTTATCTGGTTGTTTAAGAGCTGTCTTTGGTAAATTAAAGTGAGTGTGAGCTGTTGTTTGTTTATCTGGTTGTTTAAGAGCTGTCTTTGGTAAATTAAAGTGAGTGTGAGCTGTTGTTTGTTTATCTGGTTGTTTAAGAGCTGTCTTTGGTAAATTAAAGTGAGTGTGAGCTGTTGTTTGTTTATCTGGTTGTTTAAGAGCTGTCTTTGGTAAATTAAAGTGAGTGTGAGCTGTTGTTTGTTTATCTGGTTGTTTAAGAGCTGTCTTTGGTAAATTAAAGTGAGTGTGAGCTGTTGTTTGTTTATCTGGTTGTTTAAGAGCTGTCTTTGGTAAATTAAAGTGAGTGTGAGCTGTTGTTTGTTTATCTGGTTGTTTAAGAGCTGTCTTTGGTAAATTAAAGTGAGTGTGAGCTGTTGTTTGTTTATCTGGTTGTTTAAGAGCTGTCTTTGGTAAATTAAAGTGAGTGTGAGCTGTTGTTTGTTTATCTGGTTGTTTAAGAGCTGTCTTTGGTAAATTAAAGTGAGTGTGAGCTGTTGTTTGTTTATCTGGTTGTTTAAGAGCTGTCTTTGGTAAATTAAAGTGAGTGTGAGCTGTTGTTTGTTTATCTGGTTGTTTAAGAGCTGTCTTTGGTAAATTAAAGTGAGTGTGAGCTGTTGTTTGTTTATCTGGTTGTTTAAGAGCTGTCTTTGGTAAATTAAAGTGAGTGTGAGCTGTTGTTTGTTTATCTGGTTGTTTAAGAGCTGTCTTTGGTAAATTAAAGTGAGTGTGAGCTGTTGTTTGTTTATCTGGTTGTTTAAGAGCTGTCTTTGGTAAATTAAAGTGAGTGTGAGCTGTTGTTTGTTTATCTGGTTGTTTAAGAGCTGTCTTTGGTAAATTAAAGTGAGTGTGAGCTGTTGTTTGTTTATCTGGTTGTTTAAGAGCTGTCTTTGGTAAATTAAAGTGAGTGTGAGCTGTTGTTTGTTTATCTGGTTGTTTAAGAGCTGTCTTTGGTAAATTAAAGTGAGTGTGAGCTGTTGTTTGTTTATCTGGTTGTTTAAGAGCTGTCTTTGGTAAATTAAAGTGAGTGTGAGCTGTTGTTTGTTTATCTGGTTGTTTAAGAGCTGTCTTTGGTAAATTAAAGTGAGTGTGAGCTGTTGTTTGTTTATCTGGTTGTTTAAGAGCTGTCTTTGGTAAATTAAAGTGAGTGTGAGCTGTTGTTTGTTTATCTGGTTGTTTAAGAGCTGTCTTTGGTAAATTAAAGTGAGTGTGAGCTGTTGTTTGTTTATCTGGTTGTTTAAGAGCTGTCTTTGGTAAATTAAAGTGAGTGTGAGCTGTTGTTTGTTTATCTGGTTGTTTAAGAGCTGTCTTTGGTAAATTAAAGTGAGTGTGAGCTGTTGTTTGTTTATCTGGTTGTTTAAGAGCTGTCTTTGGTAAATTAAAGTGAGTGTGAGCTGTTGTTTGTTTATCTGGTTGTTTAAGAGCTGTCTTTGGTAAATTAAAGTGAGTGTGAGCTGTTGTTTGTTTATCTGGTTGTTTAAGAGCTGTCTTTGGTAAATTAAAGTGAGTGTGAGCTGTTGTTTGTTTATCTGGTTGTTTAAGAGCTGTCTTTGGTAAATTAAAGTGAGTGTGAGCTGTTGTTTGTTTATCTGGTTGTTTAAGAGCTGTCTTTGGTAAATTAAAGTGAGTGTGAGCTGTTGTTTGTTTATCTGGTTGTTTAAGAGCTGTCTTTGGTAAATTAAAGTGAGTGTGAGCTGTTGTTTGTTTATCTGGTTGTTTAAGAGCTGTCTTTGGTAAATTAAAGTGAGTGTGAGCTGTTGTTTGTTTATCTGGTTGTTTAAGAGCTGTCTTTGGTAAATTAAAGTGAGTGTGAGCTGTTGTTTGTTTATCTGGTTGTTTAAGAGCTGTCTTTGGTAAATTAAAGTGAGTGTGAGCTGTTGTTTGTTTATCTGGTTGTTTAAGAGCTGTCTTTGGTAAATTAAAGTGAGTGTGAGCTGTTGTTTGTTTATCTGGTTGTTTAAGAGCTGTCTTTGGTAAATTAAAGTGAGTGTGAGCTGTTGTTTGTTTATCTGGTTGTTTAAGAGCTGTCTTTGGTAAATTAAAGTGAGTGTGAGCTGTTGTTTGTTTATCTGGTTGTTTAAGAGCTGTCTTTGGTAAATTAAAGTGAGTGTGAGCTGTTGTTTGTTTATCTGGTTGTTTAAGAGCTGTCTTTGGTAAATTAAAGTGAGTGTGAGCTGTTGTTTGTTTATCTGGTTGTTTAAGAGCTGTCTTTGGTAAATTAAAGTGAGTGTGAGCTGTTGTTTGTTTATCTGGTTGTTTAAGAGCTGTCTTTGGTAAATTAAAGTGAGTGTGAGCTGTTGTTTGTTTATCTGGTTGTTTAAGAGCTGTCTTTGGTAAATTAAAGTGAGTGTGAGCTGTTGTTTGTTTATCTGGTTGTTTAAGAGCTGTCTTTGGTAAATTAAAGTGAGTGTGAGCTGTTGTTTGTTTATCTGGTTGTTTAAGAGCTGTCTTTGGTAAATTAAAGTGAGTGTGAGCTGTTGTTTGTTTATCTGGTTGTTTAAGAGCTGTCTTTGGTAAATTAAAGTGAGTGTGAGCTGTTGTTTGTTTATCTGGTTGTTTAAGAGCTGTCTTTGGTAAATTAAAGTGAGTGTGAGCTGTTGTTTGTTTATCTGGTTGTTTAAGAGCTGTCTTTGGTAAATTAAAGTGAGTGTGAGCTGTTGTTTGTTTATCTGGTTGTTTAAGAGCTGTCTTTGGTAAATTAAAGTGAGTGTGAGCTGTTGTTTGTTTATCTGGTTGTTTAAGAGCTGTCTTTGGTAAATTAAAGTGAGTGTGAGCTGTTGTTTGTTTATCTGGTTGTTTAAGAGCTGTCTTTGGTAAATTAAAGTGAGTGTGAGCTGTTGTTTGTTTATCTGGTTGTTTAAGAGCTGTCTTTGGTAAATTAAAGTGAGTGTGAGCTGTTGTTTGTTTATCTGGTTGTTTAAGAGCTGTCTTTGGTAAATTAAAGTGAGTGTGAGCTGTTGTTTGTTTATCTGGTTGTTTAAGAGCTGTCTTTGGTAAATTAAAGTGAGTGTGAGCTGTTGTTTGTTTATCTGGTTGTTTAAGAGCTGTCTTTGGTAAATTAAAGTGAGTGTGAGCTGTTGTTTGTTTATCTGGTTGTTTAAGAGCTGTCTTTGGTAAATTAAAGTGAGTGTGAGCTGTTGTTTGTTTATCTGGTTGTTTAAGAGCTGTCTTTGGTAAATTAAAGTGAGTGTGAGCTGTTGTTTGTTTATCTGGTTGTTTAAGAGCTGTCTTTGGTAAATTAAAGTGAGTGTGAGCTGTTGTTTGTTTATCTGGTTGTTTAAGAGCTGTCTTTGGTAAATTAAAGTGAGTGTGAGCTGTTGTTTGTTTATCTGGTTGTTTAAGAGCTGTCTTTGGTAAATTAAAGTGAGTGTGAGCTGTTGTTTGTTTATCTGGTTGTTTAAGAGCTGTCTTTGGTAAATTAAAGTGAGTGTGAGCTGTTGTTTGTTTATCTGGTTGTTTAAGAGCTGTCTTTGGTAAATTAAAGTGAGTGTGAGCTGTTGTTTGTTTATCTGGTTGTTTAAGAGCTGTCTTTGGTAAATTAAAGTGAGTGTGAGCTGTTGTTTGTTTATCTGGTTGTTTAAGAGCTGTCTTTGGTAAATTAAAGTGAGTGTGAGCTGTTGTTTGTTTATCTGGTTGTTTAAGAGCTGTCTTTGGTAAATTAAAGTGAGTGTGAGCTGTTGTTTGTTTATCTGGTTGTTTAAGAGCTGTCTTTGGTAAATTAAAGTGAGTGTGAGCTGTTGTTTGTTTATCTGGTTGTTTAAGAGCTGTCTTTGGTAAATTAAAGTGAGTGTGAGCTGTTGTTTGTTTATCTGGTTGTTTAAGAGCTGTCTTTGGTAAATTAAAGTGAGTGTGAGCTGTTGTTTGTTTATCTGGTTGTTTAAGAGCTGTCTTTGGTAAATTAAAGTGAGTGTGAGCTGTTGTTTGTTTATCTGGTTGTTTAAGAGCTGTCTTTGGTAAATTAAAGTGAGTGTGAGCTGTTGTTTGTTTATCTGGTTGTTTAAGAGCTGTCTTTGGTAAATTAAAGTGAGTGTGAGCTGTTGTTTGTTTATCTGGTTGTTTAAGAGCTGTCTTTGGTAAATTAAAGTGAGTGTGAGCTGTTGTTTGTTTATCTGGTTGTTTAAGAGCTGTCTTTGGTAAATTAAAGTGAGTGTGAGCTGTTGTTTGTTTATCTGGTTGTTTAAGAGCTGTCTTTGGTAAATTAAAGTGAGTGTGAGCTGTTGTTTGTTTATCTGGTTGTTTAAGAGCTGTCTTTGGTAAATTAAAGTGAGTGTGAGCTGTTGTTTGTTTATCTGGTTGTTTAAGAGCTGTCTTTGGTAAATTAAAGTGAGTGTGAGCTGTTGTTTGTTTATCTGGTTGTTTAAGAGCTGTCTTTGGTAAATTAAAGTGAGTGTGAGCTGTTGTTTGTTTATCTGGTTGTTTAAGAGCTGTCTTTGGTAAATTAAAGTGAGTGTGAGCTGTTGTTTGTTTATCTGGTTGTTTAAGAGCTGTCTTTGGTAAATTAAAGTGAGTGTGAGCTGTTGTTTGTTTATCTGGTTGTTTAAGAGCTGTCTTTGGTAAATTAAAGTGAGTGTGAGCTGTTGTTTGTTTATCTGGTTGTTTAAGAGCTGTCTTTGGTAAATTAAAGTGAGTGTGAGCTGTTGTTTGTTTATCTGGTTGTTTAAGAGCTGTCTTTGGTAAATTAAAGTGAGTGTGAGCTGTTGTTTGTTTATCTGGTTGTTTAAGAGCTGTCTTTGGTAAATTAAAGTGAGTGTGAGCTGTTGTTTGTTTATCTGGTTGTTTAAGAGCTGTCTTTGGTAAATTAAAGTGAGTGTGAGCTGTTGTTTGTTTATCTGGTTGTTTAAGAGCTGTCTTTGGTAAATTAAAGTGAGTGTGAGCTGTTGTTTGTTTATCTGGTTGTTTAAGAGCTGTCTTTGGTAAATTAAAGTGAGTGTGAGCTGTTGTTTGTTTATCTGGTTGTTTAAGAGCTGTCTTTGGTAAATTAAAGTGAGTGTGAGCTGTTGTTTGTTTATCTGGTTGTTTAAGAGCTGTCTTTGGTAAATTAAAGTGAGTGTGAGCTGTTGTTTGTTTATCTGGTTGTTTAAGAGCTGTCTTTGGTAAATTAAAGTGAGTGTGAGCTGTTGTTTGTTTATCTGGTTGTTTAAGAGCTGTCTTTGGTAAATTAAAGTGAGTGTGAGCTGTTGTTTGTTTATCTGGTTGTTTAAGAGCTGTCTTTGGTAAATTAAAGTGAGTGTGAGCTGTTGTTTGTTTATCTGGTTGTTTAAGAGCTGTCTTTGGTAAATTAAAGTGAGTGTGAGCTGTTGTTTGTTTATCTGGTTGTTTAAGAGCTGTCTTTGGTAAATTAAAGTGAGTGTGAGCTGTTGTTTGTTTATCTGGTTGTTTAAGAGCTGTCTTTGGTAAATTAAAGTGAGTGTGAGCTGTTGTTTGTTTATCTGGTTGTTTAAGAGCTGTCTTTGGTAAATTAAAGTGAGTGTGAGCTGTTGTTTGTTTATCTGGTTGTTTAAGAGCTGTCTTTGGTAAATTAAAGTGAGTGTGAGCTGTTGTTTGTTTATCTGGTTGTTTAAGAGCTGTCTTTGGTAAATTAAAGTGAGTGTGAGCTGTTGTTTGTTTATCTGGTTGTTTAAGAGCTGTCTTTGGTAAATTAAAGTGAGTGTGAGCTGTTGTTTGTTTATCTGGTTGTTTAAGAGCTGTCTTTGGTAAATTAAAGTGAGTGTGAGCTGTTGTTTGTTTATCTGGTTGTTTAAGAGCTGTCTTTGGTAAATTAAAGTGAGTGTGAGCTGTTGTTTGTTTATCTGGTTGTTTAAGAGCTGTCTTTGGTAAATTAAAGTGAGTGTGAGCTGTTGTTTGTTTATCTGGTTGTTTAAGAGCTGTCTTTGGTAAATTAAAGTGAGTGTGAGCTGTTGTTTGTTTATCTGGTTGTTTAAGAGCTGTCTTTGGTAAATTAAAGTGAGTGTGAGCTGTTGTTTGTTTATCTGGTTGTTTAAGAGCTGTCTTTGGTAAATTAAAGTGAGTGTGAGCTGTTGTTTGTTTATCTGGTTGTTTAAGAGCTGTCTTTGGTAAATTAAAGTGAGTGTGAGCTGTTGTTTGTTTATCTGGTTGTTTAAGAGCTGTCTTTGGTAAATTAAAGTGAGTGTGAGCTGTTGTTTGTTTATCTGGTTGTTTAAGAGCTGTCTTTGGTAAATTAAAGTGAGTGTGAGCTGTTGTTTGTTTATCTGGTTGTTTAAGAGCTGTCTTTGGTAAATTAAAGTGAGTGTGAGCTGTTGTTTGTTTATCTGGTTGTTTAAGAGCTGTCTTTGGTAAATTAAAGTGAGTGTGAGCTGTTGTTTGTTTATCTGGTTGTTTAAGAGCTGTCTTTGGTAAATTAAAGTGAGTGTGAGCTGTTGTTTGTTTATCTGGTTGTTTAAGAGCTGTCTTTGGTAAATTAAAGTGAGTGTGAGCTGTTGTTTGTTTATCTGGTTGTTTAAGAGCTGTCTTTGGTAAATTAAAGTGAGTGTGAGCTGTTGTTTGTTTATCTGGTTGTTTAAGAGCTGTCTTTGGTAAATTAAAGTGAGTGTGAGCTGTTGTTTGTTTATCTGGTTGTTTAAGAGCTGTCTTTGGTAAATTAAAGTGAGTGTGAGCTGTTGTTTGTTTATCTGGTTGTTTAAGAGCTGTCTTTGGTAAATTAAAGTGAGTGTGAGCTGTTGTTTGTTTATCTGGTTGTTTAAGAGCTGTCTTTGGTAAATTAAAGTGAGTGTGAGCTGTTGTTTGTTTATCTGGTTGTTTAAGAGCTGTCTTTGGTAAATTAAAGTGAGTGTGAGCTGTTGTTTGTTTATCTGGTTGTTTAAGAGCTGTCTTTGGTAAATTAAAGTGAGTGTGAGCTGTTGTTTGTTTATCTGGTTGTTTAAGAGCTGTCTTTGGTAAATTAAAGTGAGTGTGAGCTGTTGTTTGTTTATCTGGTTGTTTAAGAGCTGTCTTTGGTAAATTAAAGTGAGTGTGAGCTGTTGTTTGTTTATCTGGTTGTTTAAGAGCTGTCTTTGGTAAATTAAAGTGAGTGTGAGCTGTTGTTTGTTTATCTGGTTGTTTAAGAGCTGTCTTTGGTAAATTAAAGTGAGTGTGAGCTGTTGTTTGTTTATCTGGTTGTTTAAGAGCTGTCTTTGGTAAATTAAAGTGAGTGTGAGCTGTTGTTTGTTTATCTGGTTGTTTAAGAGCTGTCTTTGGTAAATTAAAGTGAGTGTGAGCTGTTGTTTGTTTATCTGGTTGTTTAAGAGCTGTCTTTGGTAAATTAAAGTGAGTGTGAGCTGTTGTTTGTTTATCTGGTTGTTTAAGAGCTGTCTTTGGTAAATTAAAGTGAGTGTGAGCTGTTGTTTGTTTATCTGGTTGTTTAAGAGCTGTCTTTGGTAAATTAAAGTGAGTGTGAGCTGTTGTTTGTTTATCTGGTTGTTTAAGAGCTGTCTTTGGTAAATTAAAGTGAGTGTGAGCTGTTGTTTGTTTATCTGGTTGTTTAAGAGCTGTCTTTGGTAAATTAAAGTGAGTGTGAGCTGTTGTTTGTTTATCTGGTTGTTTAAGAGCTGTCTTTGGTAAATTAAAGTGAGTGTGAGCTGTTGTTTGTTTATCTGGTTGTTTAAGAGCTGTCTTTGGTAAATTAAAGTGAGTGTGAGCTGTTGTTTGTTTATCTGGTTGTTTAAGAGCTGTCTTTGGTAAATTAAAGTGAGTGTGAGCTGTTGTTTGTTTATCTGGTTGTTTAAGAGCTGTCTTTGGTAAATTAAAGTGAGTGTGAGCTGTTGTTTGTTTATCTGGTTGTTTAAGAGCTGTCTTTGGTAAATTAAAGTGAGTGTGAGCTGTTGTTTGTTTATCTGGTTGTTTAAGAGCTGTCTTTGGTAAATTAAAGTGAGTGTGAGCTGTTGTTTGTTTATCTGGTTGTTTAAGAGCTGTCTTTGGTAAATTAAAGTGAGTGTGAGCTGTTGTTTGTTTATCTGGTTGTTTAAGAGCTGTCTTTGGTAAATTAAAGTGAGTGTGAGCTGTTGTTTGTTTATCTGGTTGTTTAAGAGCTGTCTTTGGTAAATTAAAGTGAGTGTGAGCTGTTGTTTGTTTATCTGGTTGTTTAAGAGCTGTCTTTGGTAAATTAAAGTGAGTGTGAGCTGTTGTTTGTTTATCTGGTTGTTTAAGAGCTGTCTTTGGTAAATTAAAGTGAGTGTGAGCTGTTGTTTGTTTATCTGGTTGTTTAAGAGCTGTCTTTGGTAAATTAAAGTGAGTGTGAGCTGTTGTTTGTTTATCTGGTTGTTTAAGAGCTGTCTTTGGTAAATTAAAGTGAGTGTGAGCTGTTGTTTGTTTATCTGGTTGTTTAAGAGCTGTCTTTGGTAAATTAAAGTGAGTGTGAGCTGTTGTTTGTTTATCTGGTTGTTTAAGAGCTGTCTTTGGTAAATTAAAGTGAGTGTGAGCTGTTGTTTGTTTATCTGGTTGTTTAAGAGCTGTCTTTGGTAAATTAAAGTGAGTGTGAGCTGTTGTTTGTTTATCTGGTTGTTTAAGAGCTGTCTTTGGTAAATTAAAGTGAGTGTGAGCTGTTGTTTGTTTATCTGGTTGTTTAAGAGCTGTCTTTGGTAAATTAAAGTGAGTGTGAGCTGTTGTTTGTTTATCTGGTTGTTTAAGAGCTGTCTTTGGTAAATTAAAGTGAGTGTGAGCTGTTGTTTGTTTATCTGGTTGTTTAAGAGCTGTCTTTGGTAAATTAAAGTGAGTGTGAGCTGTTGTTTGTTTATCTGGTTGTTTAAGAGCTGTCTTTGGTAAATTAAAGTGAGTGTGAGCTGTTGTTTGTTTATCTGGTTGTTTAAGAGCTGTCTTTGGTAAATTAAAGTGAGTGTGAGCTGTTGTTTGTTTATCTGGTTGTTTAAGAGCTGTCTTTGGTAAATTAAAGTGAGTGTGAGCTGTTGTTTGTTTATCTGGTTGTTTAAGAGCTGTCTTTGGTAAATTAAAGTGAGTGTGAGCTGTTGTTTGTTTATCTGGTTGTTTAAGAGCTGTCTTTGGTAAATTAAAGTGAGTGTGAGCTGTTGTTTGTTTATCTGGTTGTTTAAGAGCTGTCTTTGGTAAATTAAAGTGAGTGTGAGCTGTTGTTTGTTTATCTGGTTGTTTAAGAGCTGTCTTTGGTAAATTAAAGTGAGTGTGAGCTGTTGTTTGTTTATCTGGTTGTTTAAGAGCTGTCTTTGGTAAATTAAAGTGAGTGTGAGCTGTTGTTTGTTTATCTGGTTGTTTAAGAGCTGTCTTTGGTAAATTAAAGTGAGTGTGAGCTGTTGTTTGTTTATCTGGTTGTTTAAGAGCTGTCTTTGGTAAATTAAAGTGAGTGTGAGCTGTTGTTTGTTTATCTGGTTGTTTAAGAGCTGTCTTTGGTAAATTAAAGTGAGTGTGAGCTGTTGTTTGTTTATCTGGTTGTTTAAGAGCTGTCTTTGGTAAATTAAAGTGAGTGTGAGCTGTTGTTTGTTTATCTGGTTGTTTAAGAGCTGTCTTTGGTAAATTAAAGTGAGTGTGAGCTGTTGTTTGTTTATCTGGTTGTTTAAGAGCTGTCTTTGGTAAATTAAAGTGAGTGTGAGCTGTTGTTTGTTTATCTGGTTGTTTAAGAGCTGTCTTTGGTAAATTAAAGTGAGTGTGAGCTGTTGTTTGTTTATCTGGTTGTTTAAGAGCTGTCTTTGGTAAATTAAAGTGAGTGTGAGCTGTTGTTTGTTTATCTGGTTGTTTAAGAGCTGTCTTTGGTAAATTAAAGTGAGTGTGAGCTGTTGTTTGTTTATCTGGTTGTTTAAGAGCTGTCTTTGGTAAATTAAAGTGAGTGTGAGCTGTTGTTTGTTTATCTGGTTGTTTAAGAGCTGTCTTTGGTAAATTAAAGTGAGTGTGAGCTGTTGTTTGTTTATCTGGTTGTTTAAGAGCTGTCTTTGGTAAATTAAAGTGAGTGTGAGCTGTTGTTTGTTTATCTGGTTGTTTAAGAGCTGTCTTTGGTAAATTAAAGTGAGTGTGAGCTGTTGTTTGTTTATCTGGTTGTTTAAGAGCTGTCTTTGGTAAATTAAAGTGAGTGTGAGCTGTTGTTTGTTTATCTGGTTGTTTAAGAGCTGTCTTTGGTAAATTAAAGTGAGTGTGAGCTGTTGTTTGTTTATCTGGTTGTTTAAGAGCTGTCTTTGGTAAATTAAAGTGAGTGTGAGCTGTTGTTTGTTTATCTGGTTGTTTAAGAGCTGTCTTTGGTAAATTAAAGTGAGTGTGAGCTGTTGTTTGTTTATCTGGTTGTTTAAGAGCTGTCTTTGGTAAATTAAAGTGAGTGTGAGCTGTTGTTTGTTTATCTGGTTGTTTAAGAGCTGTCTTTGGTAAATTAAAGTGAGTGTGAGCTGTTGTTTGTTTATCTGGTTGTTTAAGAGCTGTCTTTGGTAAATTAAAGTGAGTGTGAGCTGTTGTTTGTTTATCTGGTTGTTTAAGAGCTGTCTTTGGTAAATTAAAGTGAGTGTGAGCTGTTGTTTGTTTATCTGGTTGTTTAAGAGCTGTCTTTGGTAAATTAAAGTGAGTGTGAGCTGTTGTTTGTTTATCTGGTTGTTTAAGAGCTGTCTTTGGTAAATTAAAGTGAGTGTGAGCTGTTGTTTGTTTATCTGGTTGTTTAAGAGCTGTCTTTGGTAAATTAAAGTGAGTGTGAGCTGTTGTTTGTTTATCTGGTTGTTTAAGAGCTGTCTTTGGTAAATTAAAGTGAGTGTGAGCTGTTGTTTGTTTATCTGGTTGTTTAAGAGCTGTCTTTGGTAAATTAAAGTGAGTGTGAGCTGTTGTTTGTTTATCTGGTTGTTTAAGAGCTGTCTTTGGTAAATTAAAGTGAGTGTGAGCTGTTGTTTGTTTATCTGGTTGTTTAAGAGCTGTCTTTGGTAAATTAAAGTGAGTGTGAGCTGTTGTTTGTTTATCTGGTTGTTTAAGAGCTGTCTTTGGTAAATTAAAGTGAGTGTGAGCTGTTGTTTGTTTATCTGGTTGTTTAAGAGCTGTCTTTGGTAAATTAAAGTGAGTGTGAGCTGTTGTTTGTTTATCTGGTTGTTTAAGAGCTGTCTTTGGTAAATTAAAGTGAGTGTGAGCTGTTGTTTGTTTATCTGGTTGTTTAAGAGCTGTCTTTGGTAAATTAAAGTGAGTGTGAGCTGTTGTTTGTTTATCTGGTTGTTTAAGAGCTGTCTTTGGTAAATTAAAGTGAGTGTGAGCTGTTGTTTGTTTATCTGGTTGTTTAAGAGCTGTCTTTGGTAAATTAAAGTGAGTGTGAGCTGTTGTTTGTTTATCTGGTTGTTTAAGAGCTGTCTTTGGTAAATTAAAGTGAGTGTGAGCTGTTGTTTGTTTATCTGGTTGTTTAAGAGCTGTCTTTGGTAAATTAAAGTGAGTGTGAGCTGTTGTTTGTTTATCTGGTTGTTTAAGAGCTGTCTTTGGTAAATTAAAGTGAGTGTGAGCTGTTGTTTGTTTATCTGGTTGTTTAAGAGCTGTCTTTGGTAAATTAAAGTGAGTGTGAGCTGTTGTTTGTT
The DNA here is from genome assembly GCA_950096795.1 of Macrostomum cliftonense. Taxonomy (NCBI): domain Eukaryota; kingdom Metazoa; phylum Platyhelminthes; family Macrostomidae; genus Macrostomum; species Macrostomum cliftonense. The sequence goes on along the minus strand of CATNEM010000212.1, from coordinate 647,193 downwards.
TATCTGGTTGTTTAAGAGCTGTCTTTGGTAAATTAAAGTGAGTGTGAGCTGTTGTTTGTTTATCTGGTTGTTTAAGAGCTGTCTTTGGTAAATTAAAGTGAGTGTGAGCTGTTGTTTGTTTATCTGGTTGTTTAAGAGCTGTCTTTGGTAAATTAAAGTGAGTGTGAGCTGTTGTTTGTTTATCTGGTTGTTTAAGAGCTGTCTTTGGTAAATTAAAGTGAGTGTGAGCTGTTGTTTGTTTATCTGGTTGTTTAAGAGCTGTCTTTGGTAAATTAAAGTGAGTGTGAGCTGTTGTTTGTTTATCTGGTTGTTTAAGAGCTGTCTTTGGTAAATTAAAGTGAGTGTGAGCTGTTGTTTGTTTATCTGGTTGTTTAAGAGCTGTCTTTGGTAAATTAAAGTGAGTGTGAGCTGTTGTTTGTTTATCTGGTTGTTTAAGAGCTGTCTTTGGTAAATTAAAGTGAGTGTGAGCTGTTGTTTGTTTATCTGGTTGTTTAGAGCTGTCTTTGGTAAATTAAAGTGAGTGTGAGCGGTTGTTTGTTTATCTGGTTGTTTAAGAGCTGTCTTTGGTAAGTTAAAGTGAGTGTGAGCTGTTGTTTGTTTATCTGGTTGTTTAAGAGCTGTCTTTGGTAAATTAAAGTGAGTGTGAGCTGTTGTTTGTTTATCTGGTTGTTTAAGAGCTGTCTTTGGTAAATTAAAGTGAGTGTGAGCTGTTGTTTGTTTAATCTGGTTGTTTAAGAGCTGTCTTTGGTAAATTAAAGTGAGTGTGAGCTGTTGTTTGTTTATCTGGTTGTTTAAGAGCTGTCTTTGGTAAATTAAAGTGAGTGTGAGCTGTTGTTTGTTTATCTGGTTGTTTAAGAGCTGTCTTTGGTAAATTAAAGTGAATGTGAGCTGTTGTTTGTTTATCTGGTTGTTTAAGAGCTGTCTTTGGTAAATTAAAGTGAGTGTGAGCTGTTGTTTGTTTATCTGGTTGTTTAAGAGCTGTCTTTGGTAAATTAAAGTGAGTGTGAGCTGTTGTTTGTTTATCTGGTTGTTTAAGAGCTGTCTTTGGTAAATTAAAGTGAGTGTGAGCTGTTGTTTGTTTATCTGGTTGTTTAAGAGCTGTCTTTGGTAAATTAAGTGAGTGTGAGCTGTTGTTTGTTTATCTGGTTGTTTAAGAGCTGTCTTTGGTAAGTTAAAGTGAGTGTGAGCTGTTGTTTGTTTATCTGGTTGTTTAAGAGCTGTTCTTTGGTAAATTAAAGTGAGTGTGAGCTGTTGTTTGTTTATCTGGTTGTTTAAGAGCTGTCTTTGGTAAATTAAAGTGAGTGTGAGCTGTTGTTTGTTTATCTGGTTGTTTAAGAGCTGTCTTTGGTAAATTAAAGTGAGTGTGAGCTGTTGTTTGTTTATCTGGTTGGTTAAGAGCTGTCTTTGGTAAATTAAAGTGAGTGTGAGCTGTTGTTTGTTTATCTGGTTGTTTAAGAGCTGTCTTTGGTAAATTAAAGTGAGTGTGAGCTGTTGTTTGTTTATCTGGTTGTTTAAGAGCTGTCTTTGGTAAATTAAAGTGAGTGTGAGCTGTTGTTTGTTTATCTGGTTGTTTAAGAGCTGTCTTTGGTAAATTAAAGTGAGTGTGAGCTGTTGTTTGTTTATCTGGTTGTTTAAGAGCTGTCTTTGGTAAATTAAAGTGAGTGTGAGCTGTTGTTTGTTTATCTGGTTGTTTAAGAGCTGTCTTTGGTAAATTAAAGTGAGTGTGAGCTGTTGTTTGTTTATCTGGTTGTTTAAGAGCTGTCTTTGGTAAATTAAAGTGAGTGTGAGCTGTTGTTTGTTTATCTGGTTGTTTAAGAGCTGTCTTTGGTAATTAAAGTGAGTGTGAGCTGTTGTTTGTTTATCTGGTTGTTTAAGAGCTGTCTTTGGTAAATTAAAGTGAGTGTGAGCTGTGGTTTGTTTATCTGGTTGTTTAAGAGCTGTCTTTGGTAAATTAAAGTGAGTGTGAGCTGTTGTTTGTTTATCTGGTTGTTTAAGAGCTGTCTTTGGTAAATTAAAGTGAGTGTGAGCTGTTGTTTGTTTATCTGGTTGTTTAAGAGCTGTCTTTGGTAAATTAAAGTGAGTGTGAGCTGTTGTTTGTTTATCTGGTTGTTTAAGAGCTGTCTTTGGTAAATTAAAGTGAGTGTGAGCTGTTGTTTGTTTATCTGGTTGTTTAAGAGCTGTCTTTGGTAAATTAAAGTGAGTGTGAGCTGTTGTTTGTTTAATCTGGTTGTTTAAGAGCTGTCTTTGGTAAGTTAAAGTGAGTGTGAGCTGTTGTTTGTTTATCTGGTTGTTTAAGAGCTGTCTTTGGTAAATTAAAGTGAGTGTGAGCTGTTGTTTGTTTATCTGGTTGTTTAAGAGCTGTCTTTGGTAAATTAAAGTGAGTGTGAGCTGTTGTTTGTTTATCTGGTTGTTTAAGAGCTGTCTTGGTAAATTAAAGTGAGTGTGAGCTGTTGTTTGTTTATCTGGTTGTTTAAGAGCTGTCTTTGGTAAATTAAAGTGAGTGTGAGCTGTTGTTTGTTTATCTGGTTGTTTAAGAGCTGTCTTTGGTAAATTAAAGTGAGTGTGAGCTGTTGTTTGTTTATCTGGTGTTTAAGAGCTGTCTTTGGTAAATTAAAGTGAGTGTGAGCTGTTGTTTGTTTATCTGGTTGTTTAAGAGCTGTCTTTGGTAAATTAAAGTGAGTGTGAGCTGTTGTTTGTTTATCTGGTTGTTTAAGAGCTGTCTCTTTGGTAAATTAAAGTGAGTGTGAGCTGTTGTTTGTTTATCTGGTTGTTTAAGAGCTGTCTTTGGTAAGTTAAAGTGAGTGTGAGCTGTTGTTTGTTTATCTGGTTGTTTAAGAGCTGTCTTTGGTAAGTTAAAGTTAGTGTGAGCTGTTGTTTGTTTATCTGGTTGTTTAAGAGCTGTCTTTGGTAAATTAAAGTGAGTGTGAGCTGTTGTTTGTTTATCTGGTTGTTTAAGAGCTGTCTTTGGTAAATTAAAGTGAGTGTGAGCTGTTGTTTGTTTATCTGGTTGTTTAAGAGCTGTCTTTGGTAAATTAAAGTGAGTGTGAGCTGTTGTTTGTTTATCTGGTTGTTTAAGAGCTGTCTTTGGTAAATTAAAGTGAGTGTGAGCGGTTGTTTGTTTATCTGGTTGTTTAAGAGCTGTCTTTGGTAAATTAAAGTGAGTGTGAGCTGTTGTTTGTTTATCTGGTTGTTTAAGAGCTGTCTTTGGTAAATTAAAGTGAGTGTGAGCTGTTGTTTGTTTATCTGGTTGTTTAAGAGCTGTCTTTGGTAAATTAAAGTGAGTGTGAGCTGTTGTTTGTTTATCTGGTTGTTTAAGAGCTGTATTTGGTAATTAAAGTGAGTGTGAGCTGTTGTTTGTTTATCTGGTTGTTTAAGAGCTGTCTTTGGTAAGTTAAAGTGAGTGTGAGCTGTTGTTTGTTTATCTGGTTGTTTAAGAGCTGTCTTTGGTAAATTAAAGTGAGTGTGAGCTGTTGTTTGTTTATCTGGTTGTTTAAGAGCTGTCTTTGGTAAATTAAAGTGAGTGTGAGCTGTTGTTTGTTTATCTGGTTGTTTAAGAGCTGTCTTTGGTAAATTAAAGTGAGTGTGAGCTGTTGTTTGTTTATCTGGTTGTTTAAGAGCTGTCTTTGGTAAATTAAAGTGAGTGTGAGCTGTTGTTTGTTTATCTGGTTGTTTAAGAGCTGTCTTTGGTAAGTTAAAGTGAGTGTGAGCTGTTGTTTGTTTATCTGGTTGTTTAAGAGCTGTCTTTGGTAAATTAAAGTGAGTGTGAGCTGTTGTTTGTTTATCTGGTTGTTTAAGAGCTGTCTTTGGTAAATTAAAGTGAGTGTGAGCTGTTGTTTGTTTATCTGGTTGTTTAAGAGCTGTCTTTGGTAAATTAAAGTGAGTGTGAGCGGTTGTTTGTTTATCTGGTTGTTTAAGAGCTGTCTTTGGTAAGTTAAAGTGAGTGTGAGCTGTTGTTTGTTTATCTGGTTGTTTAAGAGCTGTCTTTGGTAAATTAAAGTGAGTGTGAGCTGTTGTTTGTTTATCTGGTTGTTTAAGAGCTGTCTTTGGTAAGTTAAAGTGAGTGTGAGCTGTTGTTTGTTTATCTGGTTGTTTAAGAGCTGTCTTTGGTAAATTAAAGTGAGTGTGAGCTGTTGTTTGTTTATCTGGTTGTTTAAGAGCTGTCTTTGGTAAATTAAAGTGAGTGTGAGCTGTTGTTTGTTTATCTGGTTGTTTAAGAGCTGTCTTTGGTAAATTAAAGTGAGTGTGAGCTGTTGTTTGTTTATCTGGTTGTTTAAGAGCTGTCTTTGGTAAATTAAAGTGAGTGTGAGCTGTTGTTTGTTTATCTGGTTGTTTAAGAGCTGTCTTTGGTAAATTAAAGTGAGTGTGAGCTGTTGTTTGTTTATCTGGTTGTTTAAGAGCTGTCTTTGGTAAATTAAAGTGAGTGTGAGCTGTTGTTTGTTTATCTGGTTGTTTAAGAGCTGTCTTTGGTAAATTAAAGTGAGTGTGAGCTGTTGTTTGTTTATCTGGTTGTTTAAGAGCTGTCTTTGGTAAATTAAAGTGAGTGTGAGCTGTGGTTTGTTTATCTGGTTGTTTAAGAGCTGTCTTTGGTAAATTAAAGTGAGTGTGAGCTGTTGTTTGTTTATCTGGTTGTTTAAGAGCTGTCTTTGGTAAATTAAAGTGAGTGTGAGCTGTTGTTTGTTTATCTGGTTGTTTAAGAGCTGTCTTTGGTAAATTAAAGTGAGTGTGAGCTGTTGTTTGTTTATCTGGTTGTTTAAGAGCTGTCTTTGGTAAATTAAAGTGAGTGTGAGCTGTTGTTTGTTTATCTGGTTGTTTAAGAGCTGTCTTTGGTAAGTTAAAGTGAGTGTGAGCTGTTGTTTGTTTATCTGGTTGTTTAAGAGCTGTCTTTGGTAAATTAAAGTGAGTGTGAGCTGTTGTTTGTTTATCTGGTTGTTTAAGAGCTGTCTTTGGTAAATTAAAGTGAGTGTGAGCTGTTGTTTGTTTATCTGGTTGTTTAAGAGCTGTCTTTGGTAAATTAAAGTGAGTGTGAGCTGTTGTTTGTTTATCTGGTTGTTTAAGAGCTGTCTTTGGTAAATTAAAGTGAGTGTGAGCTGTTGTTTGTTTATCTGGTTGTTTAAGAGCTGTCTTTGGTAAATTAAAGTGAGTGTGAGCTGTTGTTTGTTTATCTGGTTGTTTAAGAGCTGTCTTTGGTAAATTAAAGTGAGTGTGAGCTGTTGTTTGTTTATCTGGTTGTTTAAGAGCTGTCTTTGGTAAATTAAAGTGAGTGTGAGCTGTTGTTTGTTTATCTGGTTGTTTAAGAGCTGTCTTTGGTAAATTAAAGTGAGTGTGAGCTGTTGTTTGTTTATCTGGTTGTTTAAGAGCTGTCTTTGGTAAATTAAAGTGAGTGTGAGCTGTTGTTTGTTTATCTGGTTGTTTAAGAGCTGTCTTTGGTAAATTAAAGTGAGTGTGAGCGGTTGTTTGTTTATCTGGTTGTTTAAGAGCTGTCTTTGGTAAGTTAAAGTGAGTGTGAGCTGTTGTTTGTTTATCTGGTTGTTTAAGAGCTGTCTTTGGTAAATTAAAGTGAGTGTGAGCTGTTGTTTGTTTATCTGGTTGTTTAAGAGCTGTCTTTGGTAAGTTAAAGTGAGTGTGAGCTGTTGTTTGTTTATCTGGTTGTTTAAGAGCTGTCTTTGGTAAATTAAAGTGAGTGTGAGCTGTTGTTTGTTTATCTGGTTGTTTAAGAGCTGTCTTTGGTAAATTAAAGTGAGTGTGAGCTGTTGTTTGTTTATCTGGTTGTTTAAGAGCTGTCTTTGGTAAATTAAAGTGAGTGTGAGCTGTTGTTTGTTTATCTGGTTGTTTAAGAGCTGTCTTTGGTAAATTAAAGTGAGTGTGAGCTGTTGTTTGTTTATCTGGTTGTTTAAGAGCTGTCTTTGGTAAATTAAAGTGAGTGTGAGCTGTTGTTTGTTTATCTGGTTGTTTAAGAGCTGTCTTTGGTAAATTAAAGTGAGTGTGAGCTGTTGTTTGTTTATCTGGTTGTTTAAGAGCTGTCTTTGGTAAATTAAAGTGAGTGTGAGCTGTTGTTTGTTTATCTGGTTGTTTAAGAGCTGTCTTTGGTAAATTAAAGTGAGTGTGAGCTGTGGTTTGTTTATCTGGTTGTTTAAGAGCTGTCTTTGGTAAATTAAAGTGAGTGTGAGCTGTTGTTTGTTTATCTGGTTGTTTAAGAGCTGTCTTTGGTAAATTAAAGTGAGTGTGAGCTGTTGTTTGTTTATCTGGTTGTTTAAGAGCTGTCTTTGGTAAATTAAAGTGAGTGTGAGCTGTTGTTTGTTTATCTGGTTGTTTAAGAGCTGTCTTTGGTAAATTAAAGTGAGTGTGAGCTGTTGTTTGTTTATCTGGTTGTTTAAGAGCTGTCTTTGGTAAGTTAAAGTGAGTGTGAGCTGTTGTTTGTTTATCTGGTTGTTTAAGAGCTGTCTTTGGTAAATTAAAGTGAGTGTGAGCTGTTGTTTGTTTATCTGGTTGTTTAAGAGCTGTCTTTGGTAAATTAAAGTGAGTGTGAGCTGTTGTTTGTTTATCTGGTTGTTTAAGAGCTGTCTTTGGTAAATTAAAGTGAGTGTGAGCTGTTGTTTGTTTATCTGGTTGTTTAAGAGCTGTCTTTGGTAAATTAAAGTGAGTGTGAGCTGTTGTTTGTTTATCTGGTTGTTTAAGAGCTGTCTTTGGTAAATTAAAGTGAGTGTGAGCTGTTGTTTGTTTATCTGGTTGTTTAAGAGCTGTCTTTGGTAAATTAAAGTGAGTGTGAGCTGTTGTTTGTTTATCTGGTTGTTTAAGAGCTGTCTTTGGTAAATTAAAGTGAGTGTGAGCTGTTGTTTGTTTATCTGGTTGTTTAAGAGCTGTCTTTGGTAAATTAAAGTGAGTGTGAGCTGTTGTTTGTTTATCTGGTTGTTTAAGAGCTGAGCTGTCTTTGGTAAATTAAAGTGAGTGTGAGCTGTTGTTTGTTTATCTGGTTGTTTAAGAGCTGTATTTGGTAAATTAAAGTGAGTGTGAGCTGTTGTTTGTTTATCTGGTTGTTTAAGAGCTCTCTTTGGTAAGTTAAAGTGAGTGTGAGCTGTTGTTTGTTTATCTGGTTGTTTAAGAGCTGTCTTTGGTAAGTTAAAGTGAGTGTGAGCTGTTGTTTGTTTATCTGGTTGTTTAAGAGCTGTCTTTGGTAAATTAAAGTGAGTGTGAGCTGTTGTTTGTTTATCTGGTTGTTTAAGAGCTGTCTTTGGTAAATTAAAGTGAGTGTGAGCTGTTGTTTGTTTATCTGGTTGTTTAAGAGCTGTCTTTGGTAAATTAAAGTGAGTGTGAGCTGTTGTTTGTTTATCTGGTTGTTTAAGAGCTGTCTTTGGTAAATTAAAGTGAGTGTGAGCTGTTGTTTGTTTATCTGGTTGTTTAAGAGCTGTCTTTGGTAAATTAAAGTGAGTGTGAGCTGTTGTTTGTTTATCTGGTTGTTTAAGAGCTGTCTTTGGTAAGTTAAAGTGAGTGTGAGCTGTTGTTTGTTTATCTGGTTGTTTAAGAGCTGTCTTTGGTAAATTAAAGTGAGTGTGAGCTGTTGTTTGTTTATCTGGTTGTTTAAGAGCTGTCTTTGGTAAATTAAAGTGAGTGTGAGCTGTTGTTTGTTTATCTGGTTGTTTAAGAGCTGTCTTTGGTAAGTTAAAGTGAGTGTGAGCTGTTGTTTGTTTATCTGGTTGTTTAAGAGCTGTCTTTGGTAAGTTAAAGTGAGTGTGAGCTGTTGTTTGTTTATCTGGTTGTTTAAGAGCTGTCTTTGGTAAATTAAAGTGAGTGTGAGCTGTTGTTTGTTTATCTGGTTGTTTAAGAGCTGTCTTTGGTAAATTAAAGTGAGTGTGAGCTGTTGTTTGTTTATCTGGTTGTTTAAGAGCTGTCTTTGGTAAATTAAAGTGAGTGTGAGCTGTTGTTTGTTTATCTGGTTGTTTAAGAGCTGTCTTTGGTAAATTAAAGTGAGTGTGAGCTGTTGTTTGTTTATCTGGTTGTTTAAGAGCTGTCTTTGGTAAATTAAAGTGAGTGTGAGCTGTTGTTTGTTTATCTGGTTGTTTAAGAGCTGTCTTTGGTAAGTTAAAGTGAGTGTGAGCTGTTGTTTGTTTATCTGGTTGTTTAAGAGCTGTCTTTGGTAAATTAAAGTGAGTGTGAGCTGTTGTTTGTTTATCTGGTTGTTTAAGAGCTGTCTTTGGTAAGTTAAAGTGAGTGTGAGCTGTTGTTTGTTTATCTGGTTGTTTAAGAGCTGTCTTTGGTAAATTAAAGTGAGTGTGAGCTGTTGTTTGTTTATCTGGTTGTTTAAGAGCTGTCTTTGGTAAATTAAAGTGAGTGTGAGCTGTTGTTTGTTTATCTGGTTGTTTAAGAGCTGTCTTTGGTAAATTAAAGTGAGTGTGAGCTGTTGTTTGTTTATCTGGTTGTTTAAGAGCTGTCTTTGGTAAATTAAAGTGAGTGTGAGCTGTTGTTTGTTTATCTGGTTGTTTAAGAGCTGTATTTGGTAAATTAAAGTGAGTGTGAGCTGTTGTTTGTTTATCTGGTTGTTTAAGAGCTGTCTTTGGTAAATTAAAGTGAGTGTGAGCTGTTGTTTGTTTATCTGGTTGTTTAAGAGCTGTCTTTGGTAAATTAAAGTGAGTGTGAGCTGTTGTTTGTTTATCTGGTTGTTTAAGAGCTGTCTTTGGTAAATTAAAGTGAGTGTGAGCTGTTGTTTGTTTATCTGGTTGTTTAAGAGCTGTCTTTGGTAAATTAAAGTGAGTGTGAGCTGTTGTTTGTTTATCTGGTTGTTTAAGAGCTGTATTTGGCAAGTTAAAGTGAGTGTGAGCTGTTGTTTGTTTATCTGGTTGTTTAAGAGCTGTCTTTGGTAAGTTAAAGTGAGTGTGAGCTGTTGTTTGTTTATCTGGTTGTTTAAGAGCTGTCTTTGGTAAATTAAAGTGAGTGTGAGCTGTTGTTTGTTTATCTGGTTGTTTAAGAGCTGTCTTTGGTAAGTTAAAGTGAGTGTGAGCTGTTGTTTGTTTATCTGGTTGTTTAAGAGCTGTCTTTGGTAAATTAAAGTGAGTGTGAGCTGTTGTTTGTTTATCTGGTTGTTTAAGAGCTGTCTTTGGTAAATTAAAGTGAGTGTGAGCTGTTGTTTGTTTATCTGGTTGTTTAAGAGCTGTCTTTGGTAAATTAAAGTGAGTGTGAGCTGTTGTTTGTTTATCTGGTTGTTTAAGAGCTGTCTTTGGTAAATTAAAGTGAGTGTGAGCTGTTGTTTGTTTATCTGGTTGTTTAAGAGCTGTCTTTGGTAAATTAAAGTGAGTGTGAGCTGTTGTTTGTTTATCTGGTTGTTTAAGAGCTGTCTTTGGTAAATTAAAGTGAGTGTGAGCTGTTGTTTGTTTATCTGGTTGTTTAAGAGCTGTCTTTGGTAAATTAAAGTGAGTGTGAGCTGTTGTTTGTTTATCTGGTTGTTTAAGAGCTGTCTTTGGTAAATTAAAGTGAGTGTGAGCTGTTGTTTGTTTATCTGGTTGTTTAAGAGCTGTCTTTGGTAAGTTAAAGTGAGTGTGAGCTGTTGTTTGTTTATCTGGTTGTTTAAGAGCTGTCTTTGGTAAATTAAAGTGAGTGTGAGCTGTTGTTTGTTTATCTGGTTGTTTAAGAGCTGTCTTTGGTAAATTAAAGTGAGTGTGAGCTGTTGTTTGTTTATCTGGTTGTTTAAGAGCTGTCTTTGGTAAATTAAAGTGAGTGTGAGCTGTTGTTTGTTTATCTGGTTGTTTAAGAGCTGTCTTTGGTAAATTAAAGTGAGTGTGAGCTGTTGTTTGTTTATCTGGTTGTTTAAGAGCTGTCTTTGGTAAATTAAAGTGAGTGTGAGCTGTTGTTTGTTTATCTGGTTGTTTAAGAGCTGTCTTTGGTAAATTAAAGTGAGTGTGAGCTGTTGTTTGTTTATCTGGTTGTTTAAGAGCTGTCTTTGGTAAATTAAAGTGAGTGTGAGCTGTTGTTTGTTTATCTGGTTGTTTAAGAGCTGTCTTTGGTAAATTAAAGTGAGTGTGAGCTGTTGTTTGTTTATCTGGTTGTTTAAGAGCTGAGCTGTCTTTGGTAAATTAAAGTGAGTGTGAGCTGTTGTTTGTTTATCTGGTTGTTTAAGAGCTGTATTTGGTAAATTAAAGTGAGTGTGAGCTGTTGTTTGTTTATCTGGTTGTTTAAGAGCTCTCTTTGGTAAGTTAAAGTGAGTGTGAGCTGTTGTTTGTTTATCTGGTTGTTTAAGAGCTGTCTTTGGTAAGTTAAAGTGAGTGTGAGCTGTTGTTTGTTTATCTGGTTGTTTAAGAGCTGTCTTTGGTAAATTAAAGTGAGTGTGAGCTGTTGTTTGTTTATCTGGTTGTTTAAGAGCTGTCTTTGGTAAATTAAAGTGAGTGTGAGCTGTTGTTTGTTTATCTGGTTGTTTAAGAGCTGTCTTTGGTAAATTAAAGTGAGTGTGAGCTGTTGTTTGTTTATCTGGTTGTTTAAGAGCTGTCTTTGGTAAATTAAAGTGAGTGTGAGCTGTTGTTTGTTTATCTGGTTGTTTAAGAGCTGTCTTTGGTAAATTAAAGTGAGTGTGAGCTGTTGTTTGTTTATCTGGTTGTTTAAGAGCTGTCTTTGGTAAGTTAAAGTGAGTGTGAGCTGTTGTTTGTTTATCTGGTTGTTTAAGAGCTGTCTTTGGTAAATTAAAGTGAGTGTGAGCTGTTGTTTGTTTATCTGGTTGTTTAAGAGCTGTCTTTGGTAAATTAAAGTGAGTGTGAGCTGTTGTTTGTTTATCTGGTTGTTTAAGAGCTGTCTTTGGTAAGTTAAAGTGAGTGTGAGCTGTTGTTTGTTTATCTGGTTGTTTAAGAGCTGTCTTTGGTAAGTTAAAGTGAGTGTGAGCTGTTGTTTGTTTATCTGGTTGTTTAAGAGCTGTCTTTGGTAAATTAAAGTGAGTGTGAGCTGTTGTTTGTTTATCTGGTTGTTTAAGAGCTGTCTTTGGTAAATTAAAGTGAGTGTGAGCTGTTGTTTGTTTATCTGGTTGTTTAAGAGCTGTCTTTGGTAAATTAAAGTGAGTGTGAGCTGTTGTTTGTTTATCTGGTTGTTTAAGAGCTGTCTTTGGTAAATTAAAGTGAGTGTGAGCTGTTGTTTGTTTATCTGGTTGTTTAAGAGCTGTCTTTGGTAAATTAAAGTGAGTGTGAGCTGTTGTTTGTTTATCTGGTTGTTTAAGAGCTGTCTTTGGTAAGTTAAAGTGAGTGTGAGCTGTTGTTTGTTTATCTGGTTGTTTAAGAGCTGTCTTTGGTAAATTAAAGTGAGTGTGAGCTGTTGTTTGTTTATCTGGTTGTTTAAGAGCTGTCTTTGGTAAGTTAAAGTGAGTGTGAGCTGTTGTTTGTTTATCTGGTTGTTTAAGAGCTGTCTTTGGTAAATTAAAGTGAGTGTGAGCTGTTGTTTGTTTATCTGGTTGTTTAAGAGCTGTCTTTGGTAAATTAAAGTGAGTGTGAGCTGTTGTTTGTTTATCTGGTTGTTTAAGAGCTGTCTTTGGTAAATTAAAGTGAGTGTGAGCTGTTGTTTGTTTATCTGGTTGTTTAAGAGCTGTCTTTGGTAAATTAAAGTGAGTGTGAGCTGTTGTTTGTTTATCTGGTTGTTTAAGAGCTGTATTTGGTAAATTAAAGTGAGTGTGAGCTGTTGTTTGTTTATCTGGTTGTTTAAGAGCTGTCTTTGGTAAATTAAAGTGAGTGTGAGCTGTTGTTTGTTTATCTGGTTGTTTAAGAGCTGTCTTTGGTAAATTAAAGTGAGTGTGAGCTGTTGTTTGTTTATCTGGTTGTTTAAGAGCTGTCTTTGGTAAATTAAAGTGAGTGTGAGCTGTTGTTTGTTTATCTGGTTGTTTAAGAGCTGTCTTTGGTAAATTAAAGTGAGTGTGAGCTGTTGTTTGTTTATCTGGTTGTTTAAGAGCTGTATTTGGTAAGTTAAAGTGAGTGTGAGCTGTTGTTTGTTTATCTGGTTGTTTAAGAGCTGTCTTTGGTAAGTTAAAGTGAGTGTGAGCTGTTGTTTGTTTATCTGGTTGTTTAAGAGCTGTCTTTGGTAAATTAAAGTGAGTGTGAGCTGTTGTTTGTTTATCTGGTTGTTTAAGAGCTGTCTTTGGTAAGTTAAAGTGAGTGTGAGCTGTTGTTTGTTTATCTGGTTGTTTAAGAGCTGTCTTTGGTAAATTAAAGTGAGTGTGAGCTGTTGTTTGTTTATCTGGTTGTTTAAGAGCTGTCTTTGGTAAATTAAAGTGAGTGTGAGCTGTTGTTTGTTTATCTGGTTGTTTAAGAGCTGTCTTTGGTAAATTAAAGTGAGTGTGAGCTGTTGTTTGTTTATCTGGTTGTTTAAGAGCTGTCTTTGGTAAATTAAAGTGAGTGTGAGCTGTTGTTTGTTTATCTGGTTGTTTAAGAGCTGTCTTTGGTAAATTAAAGTGAGTGTGAGCTGTTGTTTGTTTATCTGGTTGTTTAAGAGCTGTCTTTGGTAAATTAAAGTGAGTGTGAGCTGTTGTTTGTTTATCTGGTTGTTTAAGAGCTGTCTTTGGTAAATTAAAGTGAGTGTGAGCTGTTGTTTGTTTATCTGGTTGTTTAAGAGCTGTCTTTGGTAAATTAAAGTGAGTGTGAGCTGTTGTTTGTTTATCTGGTTGTTTAAGAGCTGTCTTTGGTAAATTAAAGTGAGTGTGAGCTGTTGTTTGTTTATCTGGTTGTTTAAGAGCTGTCTTTGGTAAATTAAAGTGAGTGTGAGCTGTTGTTTGTTTATCTGGTTGTTTAAGAGCTGTCTTTGGTAAATTAAAGTGAGTGTGAGCTGTTGTTTGTTTATCTGGTTGTTTAAGAGCTGTCTTTGGTAAGTTAAAGTGAGTGTGAGCTGTTGTTTGTTTATCTGGTTGTTTAAGAGCTGTCTTTGGTAAATTAAAGTGAGTGTGAGCTGTTGTTTGTTTATCTGGTTGTTTAAGAGCTGTCTTTGGTAAATTAAAGTGAGTGTGAGCTGTTTTTTGTTTATCTGGTTGTTTAAGAGCTGTCTTTGGTAAATTAAAGTGAGTGTGAGCTGTTGTTTGTTTATCTGGTTGTTTAAGAGCTGTCTTTGGTAAATTAAAGTGAGTGTGAGCTGTTGTTTGTTTATCTGGTTGTTTAAGAGCTGTCTTTGGTAAATTAAAGTGAGTGTGAGCTGTTGTTTGTTTATCTGGTTGTTTAAGAGCTGTCTTTGGTAAATTAAAGTGAGTGTGAGCTGTTGTTTGTTTATCTGGTTGTTTAAGAGCTGTCTTTGGTAAATTAAAGTGAGTGTGAGCTGTTGTTTGTTTATCTGGTTGTTTAAGAGCTGTCTTTGGTAAATTAAAGTGAGTGTGAGCTGTTGTTTGTTTATCTGGTTGTTTAAGAGCTGTCTTTGGTAAATTAAAGTGAGTGTGAGCTGTTGTTTGTTTATCTGGTTGTTTAAGAGCTGTCTTTGGTAAATTAAAGTGAGTGTGAGCTGTTGTTTGTTTATCTGGTTGTTTAAGAGCTGTCTTTGGTAAATTAAAGTGAGTGTGAGCTGTTGTTTGTTTATCTGGTTGTTTAAGAGCTGTCTTTGGTAAATTAAAGTGAGTGTGAGCTGTTGTTTGTTTATCTGGTTGTTTAAGAGCTGTCTTTGGTAAATTAAAGTGAGTGTGAGCTGTTGTTTGTTTATCTGGTTGTTTAAGAGCTGTCTTTGGTAAATTAAAGTGAGTGTGAGCTGTTGTTTGTTTATCTGGTTGTTTAAGAGCTGTCTTTGGTAAATTAAAGTGAGTGTGAGCTGTTGTTTGTTTATCTGGTTGTTTAAGAGCTGTCTTTGGTAAATTAAAGTGAGTGTGAGCTGTTGTTTGTTTATCTGGTTGTTTAAGAGCTGTCTTTGGTAAATTAAAGTGAGTGTGAGCTGTTGTTTGTTTATCTGGTTGTTTAAGAGCTGTCTTTGGTAAATTAAAGTGAGTGTGAGCTGTTGTTTGTTTATCTGGTTGTTTAAGAGCTGTCTTTGGTAAATTAAAGTGAGTGTGAGCTGTTGTTTGTTTATCTGGTTGTTTAAGAGCTGTCTTTGGTAAGTTAAAGTGAGTGTGAGCTGTTGTTTGTTTATCTGGTTGTTTAAGAGCTGTCTTTGGTAAGTTAAAGTTAGTGTGAGCTGTTGTTTGTTTATCTGGTTGTTTAAGAGCTGTCTTTGGTAAATTAAAGTGAGTGTGAGCTGTTGTTTGTTTATCTGGTTGTTTAAGAGCTGTCTTTGGTAAATTAAAGTGAGTGTGAGCTGTTGTTTGTTTATCTGGTTGTTTAAGAGCTGTCTTTGGTAAATTAAAGTGAGTGTGAGCTGTTGTTTGTTTATCTGGTTGTTTAAGAGCTGTCTTTGGTAAGTTAAAGTGAGTGTGAGCTGTTGTTTGTTTATCTGGTTGTTTAAGAGCTGTCTTTGGTAAATTAAAGTGAGTGTGAGCTGTTGTTTGTTTATCTGGTTGTTTAAGAGCTGTCTTTGGTAAATTAAAGTGAGTGTGAGCTGTTGTTTGTTTATCTGGTTGTTTAAGAGCTGTCTTTGGTAAATTAAAGTGAGTGTGAGCTGTTGTTTGTTTATCTGGTTGTTTAAGAGCTGTCTTTGGTAAATTAAAGTGAGTGTGAGCTGTTGTTTGTTTATCTGGTTGTTTAAGAGCTGTCTTTGGTAAATTAAAGTGAGTGTGAGCTGTTGTTTGTTTATCTGGTTGTTTAAGAGCTGTCTTTGGTAAATTAAAGTGAGTGTGAGCTGTTGTTTATTAATTTAGTCGATTGTGATGACTTTTGTTGGTTAATTTGGTCATGTTGGAGCTGTTTTTGGTAATAGGAGCATTGTTTTTTACTCTTATTGTTGTCATCTGACATCTTTCGTCATATCAATAGCAATTAACATAATTTCACACTTATCTACTTACAGTAGCTGTTAGAAGCTGTGGTTTGTTAAAAAAATGTTTACGAAGAAAATTAAGTCGAGGGTTTTTTGCTTGTCGAAATGATAAAAAAAATTTGTGCTTGAATTTTCTTTCGATTTTTTCAGGAAATCTCAAGCAAACTAATTAGCAAGATATCAGATTAGTTAAGTTACCAAATTTTCGCCTCAATATGACCTTTACTAAGACAATGCTTGAGCAGTCGATAGGTTTTGTGTTTTTTGCCCCTGAAGTTTCTTTGATGTGGGATATTTGATCCAACATCCTCCTGGACTCTGCAGGGAGGCTATCGTAGGTAAACAATCAGCAATGGACTGAAAGGGCAAAAAACAAATCAGGAAGGGGATTGCAGGAAGTTATCCGCTCATCAGTTACAATCCTCAAAATCTAGCCATCCCTGCAGCAGCCCTTAGCAACTAGGACGATTTTAATTGGTTCAGAATTTCTCTTAATAAGGGAAGTTCTGGCGAATTTTCGAGTTCGTCAAAAATTATTCGAGCATAATTTTGAGAAAAGACGTTAGCCTCATGCACGACAGTCGAAGTCGAAGCAGCACCAGCAGCGCCAGTCGTCATGGCAACAATGCTCAACAAATGTCGTCCTGCATTGCGCGCAGAGAAATGTACCGAATGAATAGCGTCCTTAGCAACAGTTCGTGCGCCTATTCGAACTCGTTGGATTACAGCAGCAGCGGCTGCGGTCAGGCGGGCTCCGCTGAGGACCCGGATGTGGCCACAGGTTTTCTTTCCCTGGCTGTTTGGGTCTGAGGGTTTGAGCACGGATTCTGCAAGGACGCCCTAAGTAGAAGGACGGGACACTTTGTTTCTTGGAAAGTTTTTGGAGTTGAATTTTCGCAAAAAATACACTAAGGAGATAAAATTAATAAAGATTGGGCTCGATTGGAATGTGTGTTGCCTGCCTTCTTACTCTATCGAACTATGTATGTCCTTATTTGTAAATATTGATCTTTAAATTATTTCTCGTGTAAAAAATTTGTCGAAAATTATAATTTTAATAAAATGGTACTTTACCAGCTGGGCAGGTTCTGATCCTCTTCTAGTCAAGTCTGTTTTATTCAAAGAAAATTTCTATTAATCAGTATTTTTGACAATTATGCTGGTCCAGTCACTTGTCAATATCCGATTCTCTCTGGATTGGCGATTTGTCATATAGTAGTTTTTGACGAAAGTGATTCAATATCAATAAAATAATAGAAAGATCAATTTTGCACAACTTAAGACGTACATAGTTCGATAGAGTAAGAAGGCCAGAAGCACATATCAAAAGATGAGATTTGCATCTGCTTCCAATCGAGCGCAATCCTTAATTTTATGTCAAAAAACTGCAACTTTCCTATCTTCGTAGTGTATTTTTTCACGAAAATTCAACTCAAAAACTTTCCAAGAAACGAAGTGTCCGATCCTTCTACTTAAGGTGTCTTTGGGATTCTTTTGCTAATAATTACGGTCCTTAAAAGTTCATGGAGATAAATTAACAATGCCGCAATAACACTTATGAATGGAAACAAAGGATCTAGTCATTTTCCCACTTAATTATCATAACTTGCAGGGGGTTAATAATACGAGTAAAAATCGAAATTTTGCGACTTAGTAACAACAAAAATTCTGTTGTTTTTTGTAATAGCTAAAACGAATTGAACATTTAAAGACTTTGTATGATGCAGTCTTGTAAAGTTATTCCAATTTTGATTACAGAAAAATATAGAATTTTGATAAGGATCCAATAATGATAGATTGCATCAATACAGAGTGGACTATGGTATAATGTTAATTAAGATAATTTAATGTCTCAACGTTAATCCTAAACGCCTTCGAGGAACTGTGATTAAGGCATATTAAAGCATTTGAAAAATCCTCAAAAATGAGGATTATTGCCTGTAGATAGATCCCTTTATTAATTAATAGGAAATCAAATCTGGATGAGACGGTTAAATAAAAATTTGACGAGTGTGTCAAGGAGAATTGCTCGCGGCATTTTTGCTTCTGATGGGGAAATTTTTCTGTTTCCCGAGAATCTGTGACTATATAAGTGCATCGCATGACGCAGATAATAAAAGTACTCGAGCACTTTTAAAGCAGCTGTGTTCTCATATATTCGGACATTAATTGTCATGCAAATGGAAAATTCTGTTTCGTAGAAAAACTCTTCTTCATTTCACATTCGACTTGAGTTTTCGATATATTAATTAGATTGCGGATGTAACTCTGGATTTCTTCTAATTTTTTTAGATGAAACACTACCGTGTTTGGTCGTGTCCCGGCTGGAGGTGAGTCGTTTTGAGTCGGTTTTCTTGTCAATGTTTCAATATATCTACGTCATCATTATAACTGTAATAACTATACTGAGTTCTTTGGGAATTAAAGTTTCACAAATTTTGACACGGAATTAATAACGTTTACAGCAAATCAAAAACAGTACACAGTCATTCAAAGCTGTATAGATATTCAAAACTCTTTACACAGCCATTCAAAACTCTGTACACAGCCATTCAAAACTCTGTACACAGCCATTCAAAACTCTGTACACAGCCATTCAAAACTCTTTACACAGCCATTCAAAACTCTGTACACAGCCATTCAAAACTCTGTACACAGCCATTCAAAACTCTGTACACAGCCATTCTAAACTCTTTACACAGCCATTCAAAACTCTGTACACAGCCATTCAAAACTCTGTACACAGCCATTCAAAACTCTGTACACAGCCATTCTAAACTCTTTACACAGCCATTCAAAACTCTTTACACAGCCATTCAAAACTCTGTACACAGCCATTCAAAACTCTTTACACAGCCATTCAAAACTCTGTACACAGCCATTCAAAACTCTGTACACAGCCATTCAAAACTCTTTACACAGCCATTCAAAACTCTGTACACAGCCATTCAAAACTCTGTACACAGCCATTAAAAAAACTCGGTACTCGTTCATCCCTCCCAAGCTCAATTTTCCCTTTGCGTCCGCAGAAAATTCCGCTGAAAGACTTCAGCAGCGAGATCCGAGCCAACTTGGACATCGAACGATTCCTGAAGGAGGCCATCCTGCTGCTGGATCTGGAGGGCGACCACATCGAATTCATTATCGACCGAATGTTGCAGTCGATATTCAAGTCCGATAGAGACGCTCAGAGTGGCAATCATCATCACCATCATCATCAACACCATCACCATCATCAGAATCAGCATCAGCCGCAGGGGACGTCAACTCCGCCTGATACCGCTGCCACTGCGACTGCCGCCACTGCCGCCACCGCCGCCACTGCCGCCACCGCCGCCACTGCCGCCACCGCCGATGCCATCGTAGACGATTCAAACGACGCCGAATTAGACGCCAAAGTTCAGGAGGCGAAGAAAACGCTGTTTCTTCAGGCATCTTGGATGGACTATAGCTGTGAGCGAGACTGCTCAAGGGAACTATATTTGAGAGACATGGAGTGTGATACCTTAGATAACTTAAGATGGTCAAGAGATCTACTATTTGAAATGCAAATAAGATGAGAGGCCAATGTATTTCTCTCAACTCGAACATAGATGAGAGCCCAAAGGTATTTCTCTCAACTCGAACATTAGATAAGAGGCCAAGGTATTTCTCTCAACTCGAACATTAGATAAGAGGCCAAGGTATTTCACTCAAATCGAACATTAGATAAGAGGCCAAGGTATTTCACTCAACTCGAACATTAGATAAGAGGCCAAGGTATTTCTCTCAACTCGAACATTAGATAAGAGGCCAAGGTATTTCTCTCAACTCGAACATTAGATAAGAGGCCAAGGTATTTCTCTCAACTCGAACATTAGATAAGAGGCCAAGGTATTTCACTCAACTCGAACATTAGATAAGAGGCCAAGGTATTTCTCTCAACTCGAACATAGGTGAGAGGCCAAGGTATTTCTCTCAACTCAAACATTAGTTAAGAGGCCAAGGTATTTCTCTCAACTCAAACATTAGTTAAGAGGCCAAGGTATTTCTCTCAACTCAAACATTAGTTAAGAGGCCAAGGTATTTCTCTCAACTCGAACATTAGATAAGAGGCCAAGGTATTTCACTCAACTCGAACATTAGATAAGAGGCCAAGGTATTTCTCTCAACTCGAAGATAGGTGAGAGGCCAAGGTATTTCTCTCAACTCGAACATTAGTTAAGAGGCCAAGGTATTTATCTCAACTCAAACATTAGTTAAGAGGCCAAGGTATTTCTCTCAACTCGAGCATAAGATTGGAGGCCAAGGTATTTCTCTCAACTTGAACAGAAGAAAAAATACCTCGCTAATTTTTGTTGAAATCCGAGCACTGAAACTGAACTAATTGACTACTTGACTGAGAAAAGTGAGAAACTGATCTGAAGGACTGCACTCGGCCTGGAGCTCGGGTGGATGGCCTGGAGATGTTTT
Organism: Macrostomum cliftonense; assembly: GCA_950096795.1. NCBI lineage: Eukaryota > Metazoa > Platyhelminthes > Macrostomidae > Macrostomum > Macrostomum cliftonense. The sequence continues at coordinate 627,906 of CATNEM010000212.1, read as the reverse complement.
ACAACAGCCGCCAGTCGGGTTGATGGGGAAGGCGGCCGCGCCGAGGGCAAGGCTTCGAGTCGGATAGGATAATTAAATGATGCGCACAAGTAGGCGGAGCAGCAGGAGTGGGCGTCTTCGACTCTTCAATTTTCCACTTCCGACTGGGAGAAAGCAATCTGTAGGCCTGGATTTGACTAGCTCGAACTGTAGTCTGTCTGAAATATGATTTAATTAAGCGGCTAGCAAATACATGCTAGCATGCAGCGGCGCTAGCTAGTTTAGCAGCACTTTCCCGATCATAAAGATTTTCAGTGCCGAGAGAACCCCTTGGATCTATAGAGTAAAGGGACCAGTTTGGTTCATTAGTAGTCAAAGTATGTGAAAGTGCCACTAGATACATCGTGTTGAATTAATAAAAGACAGGGTAATTAGTGAATGAAAGTCAATGGACTAATGAGGCAATGCTACAGGCCTTAGGACATTAAGTTTTGAGACATTAGAATGTTCTATGATGAGCCATTGGAGAGACACCTAAATGAGCTCCTAGAAGACGCCCTTATGCAAATCTGCAGACAAAGTTTTGAGAGCCCTGAAAGAAACAATTTTGGAGCTTTTTCTATGAAACCACAGACCTTAGAGTTGCTAGAAGACGATACTTTAAGCTTCTACAATACACTAATTTAGGACACCTTATTAGATTTTTTTGGGACATAGAAAACAGTCTATTATGAAACCTTAGACGACACAACTTTTGAAACCCTAGAAGGCAACTTGATAAGCCCTTTAGATACGGTTATTTAGGTAGCGTTTTATCAGTAACTCTAAACAGAGCGACCTCAATTATCCTTCTGACAGACCAGCGCCTAGCCAAGACCATCAAGAGCATCTCGGTGATTGATAGCGAAGGTCTCATCACAGACAATAGCTGGCTGTGCACCATGTGAGCTCGCCATTAATACTTGAATCGTGAATTTTTCAATAACATTATCCGTGAATAAAATCAGATTCAAAAAAATGTTTATTGGCGCTGCCGCCTGTCTAGGTGCTCTCTAAGCGGCGTGCACAAGCGTCACGTGGCCATAGCCAGGCTAAGCAGCCCAGTCAATTTGGGTCGCTCGTCCGAAGGTGTGCACTTCATCCTGCTGGTAGTCACGCCTACTAAAGAGGTTTGATCTCTGTACTGTTATCTGTGTCTATTGCAATGAATTATGTTTTTTAGTTCGTAACTATCAGGAGACAGTTTGTGCCCTTGAGCAAGCCACTTAATCCTGCATTGGTTCAGTCCTCCCTGGCTGAGATTGGGTACCAGTTTGAGCTGGGAAACCTCCAAGATCCTGTCAGGATTAGCGGCAGGTTGGGCGTTAAATCTGATCTACAGAACGGGATTTTAAAAACTTCTGGTTAAGGTAGTTTAATTATTATGAGCCGTCACACTCGTTTGTGCAAAAACCTCACGCTTCAAATGTCCCTAACTAACAGAAAGGCACTAAAAGTGACATCGAGCTTGGTCGGACATTCGCCACAATATTAGCTGACGCCGATTTTCGTCAACGCTTAATGCTAGCCGAATCCGAGGAGGAGTTCAAAGCCATGATGCAGGGCCACGCGCAGGATCTTGGCGAGGAGCAGAGAATTTACCGGAGGAAGAGTTTGCGTACGAAGGACTTTATGACGCAGGCTTTTAGTTATGTAAGTGGTGCAATGAGTAGTACCAGAGCTTCCGACCAACGAATGCATTAATAAAGTCATTAACAATTATAACAAACGTTTCTAGGAAAACAGCTGGTTGCTATGCAACGGAATCAAGGCCGATTTTAAACGGCGATTGCGTCACTATCCGTCCGACTTTATTGATGGTAATGACGATGAATTTTCTAGAATATTTATTAATTAAAATCTTAATAAAAAAACACAAGGAATTACGAATTATTTTATCATCTTCCAGGTTTTCGTGGCCCCAAGACGCTAACAAAAGTCTTGTCGGCTGTAATTTTTCTTTACTTTGCCTGCTTGATGCCTTGCATCGCTTTCGGCGTGCTCAACCACAACCAAACCGATGGAAACATTAGTGAGTGTTCCAGCAATCTGCGAGTAAAAATTATCAACTTCTTTAGTAATTTCATTCCCTAATCTCGGACAGATGTTCAACGAGTCGTCCTATCTCAGAGCATTGGCGGAGTCGTTTTTGCTCTGATTGGTGGACAGCCTTTAATCGTCATGCTGACTACAGCTCCACTAGCACTATATACTAGAAGTAAGTTTACATGAATCATGAATTCATAATTTTTTAGCGTAGACTTTTGATGCCCGTTAGGGGCTTAAGAATTAGGAGGTGGCTAAGTGGGCTTATATTCTTACTAACCAATGGAGGAAGTGATAGGACTGACGTAAAATGAGGTGTTAGCTAGAGTTTAAAATGAGTGTACAAATGTTTGAGGTGGTGGGTGCTAGCAAAGGGTAGAAAATGAGAGGACGAACTTTTGAGGTGGTGGGTGCTAGCAAAGGGTAGAAAATGAGAGGACGGACTTTTGAGGTGGTGGGTGCTAGCAAGGGCCTAAAGTGAGAGGATAACCGATTAGAAAAAATTGTGTGCGCAAAAATAAAAAAGGTTGAGTTTCCGGATTTAAGGATGAGAAATTAGGGGACAGAGAATGGCGCCAGGAAGAATATTAGAGGACAGAGTTTTTAAATGGTTTAACTTCTCATTTAACTCCGTTTTAGTAATATACGAGGTTAGCAAGGCTCACGACCTGGACTTTTTCGCCCTATTCGGCTGGGTTGGTGTCTTCAATGCGCTGCTGCTAGTTGTGTACGCCACCGTTGACCTGGCCAAGCTGATGCGCTGGTCAACCCGCAGCACTGAAGAAATTTTTGCTCTATTCATCTCGATTGCCTTCATGCTGGAGGCTTTCAAAAGCGTATACAATGGTGCGTGACAAAACACAATGAGCATACGAAATTAAGGACAGATGCGAGAAAATATTAGCTATTTTACTTTGCCTCATCTGTTTATTTCTCCTTGCCTTCTGCACGTGTTTTTCCTACTCTAACAACTCTCATTGAGACTCGCATTTCCCTATTTCGAGCTTGGATACGAGCTAGTTTGCTAGTTGTCTTGCTGCTTCTTTGTGTTGCTTTTTAACACGAATCTATAACGGTTTCTGCGTGTAGATCTTTTTCTCGCCTGCTTGTTGTAGCCGTTAGTTTTCTTTGGTCTTTGATTCTTTAGGATCGGCAACACTGTCAGCATAGGAAATCATTGATAGCATTAGGCGAATGCATATTTCCAGCCTCAGAGCCTTCTGAATTCGCTCCTTGCTCAGTTTATTGATACTCACTTAGCTGCGCAAATTAATCCAACAAGAAGTCGACTTGCTACACTTGACAAACAGTGTCTTTCTCTATAGCATCTACTCTGCTTCACTCTAAGAATCCCTTTTCCCCTTTAATCCATCGCAGAGAGGGAAATTTCCGGACTTTCCACTTTGCTACGTCTGATTGCTAGGCCTCGTATCAGTCCTCGTCCCTCTGGCTGTTTCCATCTCTGTCACTCATTATTTCAGAACTGGCGGGCCCAGAGTAAGAGAGAGTGCTCAGTTTCCTGAGCTAATTAGCCCAATTCTTTTGTCGAATTATAGTTTAGATTAGAGCGACAGTGGCTCTGTGTCACGTGACCTAATGGTACTTTCGAATATAATATATTTCGGAGCATACGGGTACGAATTTTAGATTTAGATAGACTTCAATATTGCAACAGAAAAAATCAGCTAGTCTTTGTGTGAAAGAATTATTATCATAGTTAAGAATGAAGCGTACTACGAAAGGTGCGGTCAAAAACTCACGTAGGGATGAATTACAGGCTACATACAATCTCTAGGTCAAATTCGTGGAAAAAGCCAAACCTCTGATCTAAAGGTCACAAACTCTCGGAGGGCATGTAACTTCGATCTCAAGGTCATCAAGTCACGAACTATATTGAACTCTGAGGTCGCAAGTTTCAAGGTCACAAAAGTCTCGGTGGAAATGTGACTCCGATCTCAAGTTAGTTACGAAAGAACCCTTGGTCTCAAGGTCACAAATTCTCGGTGAAAATGTGACTCCGATCTCAAGTTAGTTACGAAAGAACACTTGGTCTCAAGGTCACAAAGTCTCGGTGGAAATGTGGCTCCGATCTCAAGGTCATCGAGTCACGAACTATATTGAACTCTGAGGTCGCAAGTTTCAAGGTCACAAAGGTCTCGGTGGAAATTTGACTCCGATCTCAAGTTAGTTACGGAAGAACCCCTGGTCTCAAGGTCACAAAGTCTCGGTGGAAATGTGACTCCGATCTCAAGTTAGTTACGAAAGAACACTTGGTCTTAAGGCCACAAAGTCTTGGTGGAAATGTGACTCCGATCTCAAGGTCATCAAGTTACGGAGTACATTGAACTCTGATCTCAAGGTCACAAAGTCTCGGTGGAAATGTGACTCCGATCTCAAGTTAGTTACGAAAGAACACTTGGTCTTAAGGCCACAAAGTCTTGGTGGAAATGTGACTCCGATCTCAAGGTCATCAAGTTACGGAGTACACTGAACTCTGATCTCAAGGTCACAAAGTCTCGGTGGAAATGTGACTCCGATCTCAAGTTAGTTACGAAAGAACACTTGGTCTTAAGGCCACAAAGTCTTGGTGGAAATGTGACTCCGATCTCAAGGTCATCAAGTTACGGAGTACACTGAACTCTGATCTCAAGGTCACAAAGTCTCGGTGGAAATGTGACTCCGATCTCAAGTTAGTTACGAAAGAACACTTGGTCTTAAGGCCACAAAGTCTTGGTGGAAATGTGACTCCGATCTCAAGGTCATAAAGTTACGGAGTATATTGAACTCTGATCCCAAGGTCACAAAGTCTCAGAGGAAGTGTACTTCCGATCTCCGATCGACTAGCGAAGAAAAAGACCGATCACAAATGAACTCAAAGAGATAAAAAATGGATTTAAAATTATCATTATCACCGTTGTCTTTTCAGTTTTCAAAGACAACTACGTCAGCGATGAACCGAGACAAGGCGATGGGGCGAACACGTCGAGCGCTTCGAACGCAATGGCACAAATATTCGACAATGGCAGCAGCAGCAGTAGTAACGCTTCTCTAAATGCTGTCTCCAGCTGCAACCGGGACATCAGCATTCTATTTCTGTTACTATGCGCTGGCACAGTTTTCTTGGCAATGTACCTGCTCAACTTTACTAAGACGTGAGTGGATATGCGTGTTGAATTGGGATTAAAAGTTCCACGTATAGTCTTCGGAAATATCGATTGGATCACTTGCAAACTTTAAGTGTTTTTAAGAGTTTTACTAGCGTAAATCGTTTTGTTTTGATAATTTCTTAAGGCTTTCCTGAGCATCATTTTTAAAAAAAATTGTAGTGGAAATCCTACAAAAACTTCAAAAATCGATGAAAGAAAAAGCTGACCAAATTTTACCCCTACTCAAACTGTTCCAGGCCCTACCTGAATCGAGCTAAACGCGAGCTGATGGCGGACTTCTCACTGCCAGTTTCCGTTCTAGTGATGTCCTTCTGCGGCAGCTACCTCTTCAGCGACGTTCAGCGTGAGTTTTTAGCACTGCGATTTCGCTAGTTTCTTGCCAATCTTTTGCTTAAAAGCCTCACATTATGAGCAATCTTTAACTGTCATTTCTAACACCTAGCAAACTGTGTTAGTTCGCTAAAATATGCACTTTTACAGGCGATATAACTTCTATTTAGAACAAAAAACTTACAAAAATCTAAAATTGTAAAACAATGCTATCACTACTCCCAAGGATAGAAATGCGTTTTCAAATTCCCAAAAAGGTGACTTTGAATTTTAACGTAGAATCAAAAATTGATCGTCAAAAATTTCGCTCGCAATATAATTTCAAATGCTAACGTCACCGCTGCAGTAAACAAGTTCACGTGCAGCCCGATTGTGAATCTTCGATTTACAATTGGAACTCCGCTGCCGCCGGCCGCCATTCTTGGCGCTTTCGGCCTGGCCCTGCCGCTGTCTATGCTGTTCTTCATGGACCAGAACATCAGCTCCGCCATGGTCAACTGCCCCACTAATAAGTGCGTTGCACTATGTCTGTCTGTCTGTCTGTCTGTCTGTCTGTCTGTCTGTCTGTCTGTCTGTCTGTCTGTCTGTCTGTCTGTCTGTCTCTCTGTCCGTCTGTATGTGTCTGTCTGTGTGTCTGTCTGTCTATCTGTCTGTCTGTCTGTCTGTCTGTCTGTCTGTCTGTCTGTCTGTCTGTCTGTCTGTCTGTCTGTCTGTCTGTCTGTCTGTCTGTCTGTCTGTCTGTCTGTCTGTCTATCTTTCTGCCTGTCTGTGTGTGTCTGTCTGTCTGTCTGTCTGTCTGTCTGTCTGTCTGTCTATCTTTCTGCCTGTCTGTGTGTGTCTGTCTGTCTGTCTGTCTGTCTGTCTGTCTGTCTGTCTGTGTTAGTGTCTGTGCGTTTATATGGACCTTTTGTCCGTTTGAAAGCGTCCTTACGTGGACCTCTCGGTTTAGGTGGACCCCTTACGTGGACCACCTCACAATTTCTTTCTGACAAGTTTAATGGGGGTTTAGATGGAATCTGATTGGAGTCTTGTATGCTGTGAAACTGTGTGTGCGATTTTACTGCTGGAAGTAGTATCAGAAAAAAATGGTTTGAATTTTAGTTTAGGTGGACCTTTTACTCGGTCCATGTAAACCACATTGCAAAGGTCCACGTAACCCGAAAACAGACAAAAAACAAAAAATAAAAGTGTGTGTATAACAGACAAACTGTCTGTTTCACAGAAAATCTGTCTGTTTCACAGACAAATTTTTTGTTTAGTAACTTTGTTTCTTTTCAACACAAAGCGTTGAAAATGTAAATAAGTGACGTGCAACGGTACAATTACATGAAAACTTAAATTTAAACGCGAGAGCTCGCAAGCTAAAGTAGATTTCAAGTGCTTTGTCAGTATTAATTGATGCACTTACTTTAAACATTTTTCAATTCATTCTTTAAAACTGAACGCCAAGGCCACTAAGTGACATTTACGGACAAGACTCGGGAAAAGTAAACTAGATTAATTCGATTGCTCCCTGCAAGTCTGTCTCGTTCTGCAAAGCCCAAGAAGCCCCACTGTTTAGCTATTGGTCCGTGTGGCTAATGGGCTAGCCATGCTGGGGTCAGATATACCTTTTAGCTCGTACATAGAGCCGCGTAATATGTACATGCTATTGGCGATTTAGGGGGAAGGTTGCGCCTTCCCTCCCTCCATGCCTGAACCCACACACCTATCCTATTGGCCAGTGAGATAAACAGCTGTGTTCAGCCCCGGTCCAAGTAAAGCAACAATATAAAACCAGAAAAGACAAAAACCCCATCGTATCTAAAACCGAAAACACTCTTGCCCGCTTGCATCCAATACATCGACACTCGAACGAAAACAATAATGCTTAAGGAAGTGCAGCATCCGTCTTACGAGCGTCAAAAGTACGAAGTTGAGAGAGCAGTTAAATGTACGAATAAATTGTAAATTGGACTGGCCAACCCTCATCGTGTGAGTCCTATGATTGTGTATGTCTGCTGACAAGCTTAGCCGCTTACTAACAGCTGTGCTGGAGTCCACCTAAACCCCCTACGAACTTATCATGTGTGTCTGTTAGAAAGCTCGGCCGTTTACTAACAACTGTACGGGGGTCCACCTTAACCCTCATCGAACTTATCATAGTGTGTGTCTGTTGGTAAGCTGGGCCGTATACTAACAACTGTGCGGGGGTCCACCTAAACCCTCATCGAACGAACTTGTCATAGTGTGTGTCTGTTGGAAAGCTGGGCCGTTTACTAACAACTGTACGGGGGTCCACCTTAACCCTCATCGAACTTATCATAGTGTGTGTCTGTTGGAAAGCTGGGCCGTTTACTAACAACTGTACGGGGGTCCACCTTAACCCTCTTCGAACTTATCATAGTGTGTGTCTGTTGGTAAGCTGGGCCGTATACTAACAACTGTGCGGGGGTCCACCTAAACCCTCATTGAACTTATCATAGTGTGTCTGTCTGCTGACAAGCTGGGCCGTATACTACGGGGGTCCACCTAAACCCTCTTCGAACTTATTATAGTGTGTGTCTGCTTACAAGCTCCTCGTTGTACTAACAACCATACGGAAGTATATAGATTTATCCATCACCGAGCCATCTTCGCTCGAACACTGATTCGGCGCAAATTGAATCTTCCTTGAAGCTGAAGGCAAACGATGGTCGCCACCATTAGTCGAAGAGTCGTCTGCTTTAAGCATCATAACGATGCATGTAGAAAAAAATATTTAAAAAATTGGTTGCAATGAATTCAAGTATCATAATTTATTGGGTCAAGAAATGTCACAAGTAGTTTGGACAGTGGTACCGCATTGATATCACGATTTCGACAGGAAACCTTACATAATAGTAGTTTTTTTAACCTGACCCATTTAGCAATAATGCCAATCATTTAGACAGAAGCAGCATAAAATAGGATCGAACAATTGCGCTAGGGTCCACCAAAACCCTCTCCGAACTTATCATAGTGTGTGTCTGTTGAAAAGCTAGGCCTTATACTAACAACTGTGCTGGGGTCCACCTAAACCCTCATCAAACTTATTATAGTGTGTGTCTGTTGAAAAGCTGGGCCGTATACTAACAACTGTGCTGGGGTCCACCTAAACACTCTTCGAACTTATTATAGTGTGTGTCTGCTGAAAAGCTGGGCCGTATACTAACAGTTGTGCTGGGGTCCACCTAAACCCTCATGAAACTTATCACAGTGTGTGTCTGCTGACAAGCTCGGCGTTGTACTTACACCCTTACAGAATATAGATACATTTATCCATCATCGAGCCATCTTTGCTTAAGCGCTGATTCGGCGCAAAGTGATTCTTATTTGAAGCTGAAGGCGAAGGATGGTCGCCACCATTAGTCGAAGAGTCGTCTGCTATAAGCACCATGACGACGCGTGTAGAAAAAATCATTTAAAAAATTGGTCGCAATGAATTCATGAATCCTGATTTATGAGCTCATGAAATATCATCAATAGTTTGGACAGTGATACCGCATTGATATCAAGATTTCGACAGGAATCCTATTTCGCGTTACATAATAGTAGTTTTTTAAGCTTGACACATTTAGCAATAATACCAATCATTTAGACAGAGCAGCATGGAATAGGATCGAACAACTGTGCTGGAGTCCACCTAAACCCCCATCGAACTTATCATAATGTGTGTCTGTCTGCTGTCAAGCTGGGCCGTACACTAACAGCTGTGCTTGGGTCCACCTAAACCCTCATCGAACTTATCATAGTGTGTGTCTGTTGGAAAGCTGGGCCGTATACTAACAGCTGTGCTGGGGTCCACCTTAACCCTCATCGAACTTATCATTGTGTGTGTCTATTGGTAAGCTGGGCCGTATACTAACAGCTGTGCTGGGTCCACCTAAACCCTCTTCAAACTTATCATTGTGTGTCTGTTGGAAAGTTGGGCCGTATACTAACAACTGTGCGGGGGTCCACCTAAACCCTCATTGAACTTATCATAGTGTGTCTGTCTGCTGACAAGCTGGGCCGTATACTACGGGGGTCCACCTAAACCCTCTTCGAACTTATTATAGTGTGTGTCTGCTTACAAGCTCCTCGTTGTACTAACAACCATACGGAAGTATAAAGATTTATCCATCACCGAGCCATCCTCGCTCGAACGCTGATTCAGCGCAAAAGTGATTCTTCTTTGAAGCTGAAGGCAAACGATGGTCGCCACCATTAGTCGAAGAGTCGTCTGCTATAAGCATCATAACAATGCATGTAGAAAAAAATCTTTTAAAAAATTGGTTGCAATGAATTCACGTATTATAATTTATAGGCTCATAAAATGTCACAAGTAGTTTGGACACTGATACCGCATTGATATCAAGAATTTGACAGGAAACTTACTTCGCGTTACATAATAGTAGTTTTTTTAACTTGACCCATTTAGCAATAATACCAATCATTTAGACATAAGCAGCATGAAATAGGATCGAACAACTGTGCTGGGGTCCACCTAAACCCTCATCGAACTTATCATAGTGTGTTTGTTGGAAAGCTGAGCCGTATACTTAAAACTGTGTTGGGTCCACCTAAACCCTCATTGAACTTATCATAGTGTGTCTGTCTGTTGACAAGCAAGCTGAGCCGTTTACTAACAGCTATGCTGGGGTCCACCTAAACCCTCATTGAACTACTTATCATTGTGTCTGTCTGCTGACAAGCTGGGCCGTATACTAACAACTGTGCTGGGGTCCACCCAAACCCTCTTCGAACTTATTATAGTGTGTGTCTGGTGGAAAGCTGAGCCGTTTACTAACACCTGTGCTGGGGTCCACCTAAACCCTCATCAAACTTATCATATGAGTGTGTGTCTGTTGGTTAGCTGGGCTGTATACTAACAACTGTGCGGGGGTCCACCTGAACCCTCTTCGAACTTATCATAGTGTGTGTCTGCTTAAAAGCTCGTCATTGTACTAACTCCCTTACAGAAGTAGATAGATTCATCCATCACCGAGCCATCTTCGCTCGAGCGCTGATTCTGCGCAAATTGATACTTATTTGAAGCTGAAGGCGAAGGATGGTCGCCACCATAAGTGGAAGAGTCGTCTGCAATAAGCACCATGACGACGCGTGTAAAAAATAATTTAAAAATGGGTTGCAATGAAGTCATGAATCATGATTTATGGGCTCATAAAATATCATCAATAGTTCTGACATTGGTACCACATTGATATAAAAATTTCGACAGGAATTTGTACTAACAACCTTACGGATTATTATTTTTTTTTCGACAGGAAAACTACTTCGTTTTAAAAAAATAGTAGTTTGTTAAGCTTGAACTATTTAGCAATAATGCAATCATTCAGACAGAAGCAGCATGGAATAGGATCGAACAACTGTGGTGGGGTCCACCTAAACCCTCATCAAACTTATCATAGTGTGTTTGTTGGAAAGCTGAGCCGTATACAAACACCTAAACCCTCTTCGAACTCATCATAGTGTGTGTCTGTTGGTAAGCTGGGCCGTATGCTAACATCTGTCCTGGGGTCCACCTAAACTCTCATTGAACTTATCATAGTTAGCCTCTTCACGAAGCGATTCCAGAAACAGAATTTCACAAGAAATATTGCAGTTTAACAAAAATTTAACAATTTTTTATTCTCCTAAATCTTAAATCTATTGTAACAATTCACGGTAAATATAAGTAAATTTTAATTTTTGAAAACAAATAGACCGAATTCTAAATCGCAGCCTATTCGCCGCTGAAAAGTTATACTTTGCAAAATGGTTCTGGTTTTAGGACCAGAATCGACGAAATGAAGAGGCTCAGTATGTCTGTTGGTAAGCTGGGCTGTATGCTAACAACCTTACAGAAGATTTGCCAGCATTTAGATAGAATCGGTGGCTGATAGATTCATTGTACTAAATCTTTGCATGAGTGCTGATTCAGCGCAAATAGATTCTTCATTGAAGCTGAAGGCGAAGGATGGTCGCCACTATTAGTCGAAGAGTCGTCTGCCATAAGCAACATGACGACACGTGTAGAAAAATATTATTTAAAAAATTGGTCGGGAAAATAAATGAAATTAGTATCATGATTTAAATGGCCTCATCATCACAGTTTACAGTTTCATATATCACACAGAACTTGTGTGTGTCTGCTACTAGGCTGGGTGTGGTACTATCAGCTTTACAGTAGTTTTTCCATCATTTTCGAAACAGATTTATTTGCAGAGTAAATTTGCTTGATACAATGGAATCATATTTTTCGCGATTTTTCATTAATCAGTTATGGGCTGCGACGTCACAATGCCAATGGCAGACGGCTCATATAGTGACGTGTCCTTCGATTCATCCACTGAGTTTTGCTTCGAAAAATAATCATTTTGCGCGGAATCACAAATATGTACAAACAAATAGTACTCGAATCTATCAGCCACCGAGTCCATCTAAATGCTTGGCAACATCTCTGTAAGGTTGTTAGTACAACACCCTAGCCTACCAACAGACACACACTATGATAAGTTTGATGAGGGTTTAGGTGGACAGCTGTTATTACACGGCTCAGCTTGTCAGCAGACACACTATGATAAGTTCGAAGAGGGCTTAGGTGGACCCCAGCACAGTTTTTCGATCTTATTCCATGGCGCTTCTGTCTGCTTAATCCATCGCTAAATGGGTCAGGTATAGAAAACTACTGTTATGTAGTTGAAGTATGAAGTAGGTTTCCTGTCGTAATCTGATGCCAATTCAGTATTGCTGTCAAAAATATTGACGATGTTTTACAAGCTCACAAATCATTACATTTTAATTCAATTCGTTTTGCCACCAATTTTCTAAGGTGCTGAATTCTACAAATCAACTGGTGCAAAATAATTTGTTCTAAAGTTAATTAGAGCTTTAATCGGTTTTTATTCTGTTCGGGCCTTTAGTTAAAAGGTCATAGTTTTACTTTTTTATTTGCATTATCTTCTGTAAAAGCAAGTGTCATTGAAGACCTCGTATGATGGGGTCCAGTTAAACCCTCAATAGACCACAATCGATCGATTGGTCCACCTATACCTACAGAAATGAATGGTCCACCTAAACGGGGTCCAGCTAAACACAAAATATATTAAGTTAAATTCTCTCGAACTGGAGCCTTCTCAAGTCTAATAAACAAACAGTCTGATGCCTTTGCATCCAAGTGGCATTAGTTTTGCCAGTTTTTTAAAGAAACTAGGTGGTCCACCTAACGCACTATCGAAACGGCAGTCCATGTAAACACACACACACTGGTATATATGTCTGTCTGTCTGTCTGTCTGTCTGTCTGTCTGTCTGTCTGTCTGTCTGTCTGTCTGTCTGTCTGTCTGTCTGTCTGTCTGTCTGTCTGTCTGTCTGTCTGTCTGTCAGTCTGTCTGTCTGTCTGTCTGTCTGTCTGTCTGTCTGTCTGTCTGTCTGTCTGTCTGTCTGTCTGTCTGTCTGTCTGTCTGTCTGTCTGTCTGTCTGTCTGTCTCTCTGTTTGTCTGTCCGTTGCATTTCTAAACCCCTCGCATACCCTGCAGACTAAAGAAGGGCTCGGCCTACCACCTGGACCTGCTAGTCGTGGCTTTAATCAACGGCTGCCTATCCTGCATTGGCCTACCGTGGCTCCACGGTGCTCTGCCGCATTCGCCGTTGCACGTAAAAGCGCTGGCGGATTTGGAGGAACGCATCGATCTTGGACAGCACGTACAACAAACGTGAGAGAGACTGGCTGCAAGGGAACCCTTGGGAACTTGCATCACTTAGGAACTTATAGATCAGTATAATTTGGATTGTGATTATAGGGATCCAGATAATTTAAAACGTAAATGTAGATTCCGAAAAAGGGGAATCATATAAAATTGGACATAATATTGAAATAGATTAAACCTCAGATAGATGCCTATACGAGGCAAATTTAATTAAGAGAGTTTTTAACTGAGCAAACTAACTGAGACTGATTCCGATTTTACGCCGCTTTTAGGGTGGTTCGCGTACGAGAGACACGAATAACCGGGATTCTGGCAAACTGTTTAGTCGGTCTGTCTCTGCTGATGTGCCCGACGCCTCTTAACTACATACCGGTGCCAGTGCTGAACGGCCTGTTCGTCTGCATGGCCATCACCTCGGTGCTGGGCAATCAGCTTTTTGAAAGAATTCTACTGCTGTTTACTGAACAGGTATTACTCTGCTTTTTACTCTACTCACTAGTAGTGTCATCAACATTTTCCCGACTTCCCCCCCAACTCTAGGCCGCCTACCCACCGTCACACTATCTTCGTCGAGTGCCGCAGCGTAAAGTGCACATCTTCACCCTGCTGCAGCTGCTGCAATTGGCCGCCCTGTGCGCCGTAGGCTTCAGCGGCATCGCCTACGCCAAGATGGTGTTCCCAGTGCTGCTGCTGCTGCAGATGCCCGTTCGGTAAGTTGAAGAGGAATTAGTGAAGGTTTGAGCATGGTTTCTAGATTTATTCGTGTTGACTAAAAGAGACCACAATTTACAGTACATAGGATGTACAGAGGGGTTGAAATTTTTGACTGTGGAATGTACATAGAAAGTCGAGCAGGTAGAAGCTCACCGTCAACTGTACATTGAGTGGGGTAGGAAAGCTAAAGGACGAAGTTCTTTAACTGTCAAATGTACATCAGATAGGCAAGGAAGGCTAATAGAAGGAGCCCTTCCTAAAACCCGTACATTTGAGACCAATTAAATAGCTTTGAAACAAAAATCACACGCAAAATTTGATTTCAGACACCTGCTAATTCCGAAACTAATCGACGAGAACTATTTGGACGCCCTGGACAAACCAATGTGAACGCAGGCCGAATCACTATGCAGTGCAGGGCGAACTCGAACTAACTAATCATAATATAAAATACACTATTTTTTAACCAATTATCACAGAATAAGCAAGTTTCAAATACAAGCAAGTCACTGACTGATAAAGATTAACCGCAAGTCGGTAGACACTAATTTCTGTTCATGATTGATTTTGTTATAATGCTGTGCACACAAACTTTCCTTTCTTTAAATATTTTCTGTAGCATAGAATAGCTTTAGCATTGTAAATTTGAACAGGCATTCAGTGCTGTCTGTCCCACGGCATCAATTTAACTGTTAAATAGCACTTCATGCTTTGTTATAGTAAAGCCAGGTCTTTGTTGCTGAATATTGAAAATGAAAATATAAAACAACTTCTAATTTGATAATATTAGTATATCTTTCAGAATAATAATTATTTTTTAGACCATGTGTTTTTTAATTACATGCCCCCTCTAATGTTCATGTAACGCTGTCTAGATTAGCAATCCATTGTATTCCTTCAGCCACACTGGCTAGATTAGCAATCCATTGTATTCCTTGAGTCACACTCGCTACATTAGCAATCCATTGTATTCAATTAGTCACACTGGCTAGATTAGCAATACATTGTATTCCTTGAGTCACACTGGCTAGATTAGCAATCCATTGTATTCCTTCAGTCACACTGGCTAGATTAGCAATCCATTGTATTCCTTCAGCCACACTGGCTAGATTAGCAATCCATTGTATTCCTTCAGCCACACTGGCTAGATTAGCAATACATTGTATTCCTTGAGTCACACTGGCTAGATTAGCAATCCACTGTATTCCTTCAGTCACACTAGCTAGATTAGCAATCCATTGTATTCAATTAGCCACACGGGCTAGATTAGCAATCCATTGTATCCCTTGAGTCACACTGGCTAGATTAGCAATCCATTGCATTACTTCATCTAAGTACTGCTGACGAGGCCTATTTATAAATTCATCATTTCGACCATAGAACGTCTGCAAAAGCTTTATTTAAAAGCTATCCAGTACTTAAGCTGGGAAAATAAATAGACGAGACTTAGGCCAACTAGATAATTTTTTTAATCAACCGAAGGCACCAATAATATCTATAACTAGCCAGCCACTCCAACCATGAGTTCGCCATGCTCTCAATCCACCAGTACAATACTATTCGGTCGGTACGATTTAGCGTCAAAAACTGATCAGTTCAAGCTGGCCTACGGTGCCGACTGCGTTGGATACAGCCTGCACAGCAGCAAGCCGAGGATTGCTCTGGCTGGGATAAGTCCCGCACTGTGAGCGATGCTTTTTAAACTAAGCATGTGGTGAAAGTAGTGACAGCGACATAGTTATATTGAGCGAGATAGGAATAGCTAGATACGAAGAGTGAGATGAGAAGAGTGAGACTTGAAGAGCGAGATAGGAAGAGTGAGATGGGGATGAATGAGATGGGAAGAGTGAGACTTGAAGAGCGAAATAGGAAGAGTGAGATGGGGATGAATGAGATGGGAAGAGTGAGATGGGAAGAGCGAGATGGGAGGAATGAGATGGGAAGAGCGAGATGGGAAGAGCGAGATCGGAAGAGTGAGATGAGAAGAGCGAGATAGGAAGAGTGAGATGAGAAGAGTGAGACTTGAAGAGCGAGATAGGAAGAGTGAGATGAGAAGAGTGAGACTTGAAGAGCGAGATAGGAAGAGTGAGATAAGAAGAGTGAGACTTGAAGAACGAGATGGGAGGAATGAGATAAAAAGAGTGAGACGGGGAGGAATGGGATAGGAAGAGTGAGATGGGAAGAGCGAGATAGGAAGATTTCAATGGGAATAGTTCAGTGAGACAGGAGGAGCAGTCTAAGTCCAGCCGAGATTCAACCAAGCACCTCCACTCCTCCCTACAACAGCCTGTCCAAGGTATTCAAAGCTCTCGGTTTCATTCGTTTCAACCAGGAGCAGCAGTCGGACTCGGACAACTTTGCGCTGACCAGGCTGACTGGCAAGGGTCGGCTTAACCAGCTCTGTCTGACTTCAGCCAAGTTCAACCTGCCTCTGAGTGAGTGTCCGTGTCGCATATCAAAATTTTTTTTAATCTTCAAAATCCTGAAAATCCCCATTTTCATGTACATGCGCAGGCGGGCCAGAATTCATAGTAATTCGACCGTACGTGCCGCGAATGTACTTTCTGTGCAACAAGTGGCAACTGGTCCAATCATTAAAGTCCTCGGAGGAGAGACTCAGACGCCAAAACAAGATGTACCGTACCGGCTCTGGGCAAGAGTTCACTTATGCCGAGTTCACACCGTTCACTATTAATTTGAATAACAAGCAACTGGAGCAGGTGCTAGGTAATCTCTTGCTTTCGTACTGCTAATATAGAAATTTTCCGCCTAAAATTATTTCATGATGTGAACTTCAGTTGAGCACCCTGGAGTTTATCTCGCCAAGCCAGTTTTGTAAGTACAAGTTGCTTAATTTTGGTTGGTTGTTTACATTCTGTATGTCTGTCTGTCTGTCTGTCTGTCTGTCTGTCTGTCTGTCTGTCTGTCTGTCTGTCTGTCTGTCTGTCTGTCTGTCTGACTGACTGTCTGTCTGTCTGTCTGACTGTCTGTCTGTCTGCTTGTCTGTCTGTCTGTCTGTCTGTCTGTCTGTCTGTCTGTCTGTCTTTCTGTCTGTCTGTCTGTCTCTCTGTGTGTCTGTCTGTCTGTGTGTCTGTCTATGTGTGTGTCTGTCTATGTGTGTGTCTGACTGTCTGTCTGTCCGTCTGTCCGTCTGTCTGTCTGTCTGTCTGTCTGTCTATCTGTCTGTCTGTCTATCTGTCTGTCTGTCTGTCTGTCTGTCTGTCTGTCTGTCTGTCTGTCTGTCTGTCTGTCTGTCTGTCTGTCTGTCTGTCTGTCTGTCTGTCTGTCTGTCTGTATGTGTGTCTGTCTGTCTGTCTGTATGTGTGTCTGTCTGTCTGTCTGTCTGTCTGCCTACCTGCCTCTCTGTTTAAAGCCCAGCTAACCAGATCCACAATCCGATGCAGCGGCAGCATGGGCCACCACCAGCAGCTGGTGCGAATCCACCCGGACTCAGTCCAAGCGGACCTGTTGAACTTTCTTCGCAGCAGCCAGTTCCTCAGCATGAACCGGTCCGAAGTGCTCATGCAGAGCTACATCGATAGGCCACTAATTGTAGACCGTAGAAAATTCGATTTGCGAGTCTACCTGCTGGTGGTCAATGCGAGACGATACACCGCCAGTGGCTCTAAAATAACGTACGTTGGATAATGAACTTATCATATAGTTGAGATAGTTGTGAAGAAAATAATTTGGTCCCATTTGGTCCATTCAGCGCCGGCTATTTTACCTTCCTTCACCCGGGTTTCCTGCGGCTGTGCACGGCTCCCTACCACCCGGATCATCCGGACCTGGCGGTCCACCTCACCAATCAGAGCGTGCAAGCGAAACGCTCGCCAGATTTCAAACAGTTGAAGGAGGCCACCACCTGGTATCCGGACGAGTTGAACGAGTATTTGAACAGGCGACAGCGTGTGACAAAGAAGGTCGAGTTCATTTTTTTAGTTCGGAGCCAGTGGGATTAACACAGCCAATTGCCCTATTTTATCCCGAGAACTACCTTTAAAATTTCTTGAGAAACTTCTATTAGAGTCGTACCTAAAATATTGTGAAAAAATAACCTAAAAAACCTCGGGAATCAATTCTTAAAGTACATTGACAATAGACTTTAAACCATTTTAAGAATAGCTATAATAAAATGAGAAAAATCTCAAAATACAATTGAAAATCATCCCTAAAGTACATTAGAAATCAATCCTGCACTTACCCAGAAAATCAGCCCTTTGCTGCATCAATACAGACTTCAGAACCGCCTCAAGACATCCGCCAACAGACAACTAATCGACACTGTCAAATCAAAAAAGTCCTTTCAACTCTTCAAAACGTTTAAATCCCGACAGGACTGGGCGAGAGACGAGCTCTACCCCAAGGTCGGCGCCATACTAGGCTACGTATCGGCCATATTCCGTCCGGAGTTGGACGATCGAACCAGCTCAGTAACTAACACCTATCGAATTCTGGGCGTCGATTTTCTAGTTGACGATCAGTTACGAATCTACCTGCTGGAATTCAACTCGCACCCGTCCTGGGGCCGGCAGACGTCGGTGCTGAACCAGTTGAAGCCGAGCCTCTGGCTGGAGGCGGCCAGCCTCGCCACCGAAGTAGTGCTGCGATTTCAACGTCGCCTGGTTGTCAATGACGACAGTTTGGTAACTAGGCATAATTTTCGGCTGATATATTCGTCTGAGGAGCCAAGATTGGCCAGACGAAATGTTGCTAGATTATACTACTAAAAGTACACATACAAACAACGTGTAGAGCCACAATAAAGTCTGTAGACTCAAAAAGTTATAAAGTGCGAAACAAACGTGTAAAAATGTGACACTCGAAGGACATCTCGGTCCATTATGCGGATCCATTTACAAGAAAGATTGTGTTTTCAAAGCATGGATCCCATTCTTATGTATCTAATTTCACAGATAGATGCATAAATTCGATATTAAGTTAATTTTAAAAGATAATATATATTTATTTAAACGTGTGTGCGCTCGCATACAAAATGTCCTGTGTACTTTACTCACTGCGTGAAAACTGCGCTTTTTCATCATGTGCTTTTACTTGATTTCGCTGCAGGGGGCGCCAATTTCAGACGGTGGTGCACGACGGAGTAAAAACAACAAAAACGTTCCGCGTTCGGAATCCTGGCTGGTTAGCCGTCCATTGCGCTACCCCCCTGCTCTCATAACTCCCTGCTAATAAAGGGCATGGAGTATCAATTAAATAGAATTATTTAAGTATCTATGTGTCCTCGGAAATCTGGCAGTCCAAATGCATGTGCCCTAAGTTAAATTGCAGTCTAAAGTATTGTACTTAACGGTCAAGCATTATAAATGCTATTTAATATGCATATAGTTATTTAATCTTGAAATCATCATATTTTAAACTGGTTCACTTTTTTGTGTTCCGGAAAATCAGGGCAGAAAATTAGACAGGGCACTTTTATTTTTCCAAAAGTGAGGGCCTCCAGCCCCCCGTGCCCCCCCCCCCGGTTGCGACACCTTTGCTGTTTTTACTTCAGCCCACAACCTTTACATCCGTTGAATAAATACGAGCATTTTGGTAAACTCCCTTTTCGCGACTCATTTGACTCCATTTTTGCTATTAATCTGCACCGAAAGTTTTCTTAAACGAATTGGAATTACATTCGAGTCGAAAAGCTATTGGAAACTTAACAGGGATGAAGAGAAAAAGGAATAAAAAGTAAGAATAAACAAAAAGAAATTATTAACAAACGGAAAATAAAAGCAAATTATTTTTTAAAGAATAAGACAAAATTTGTACAATTTGTAAATTCTATTACTATTATCAGCGCAGCTGTTAATCTATAGTGAATGTAAGATCGGCTATGCATTTTGCTAATATCTGCAATATTTTCGCATCCTCATTTCTCATTATGTAGACTTAGGCTTTGACAAAACGAGTCAGAAGGCTGTAAATTCGGTACGTTGTGGCAAATTTTCCTTGGAAAATCGTCCCTTATCACTTTAAAGTTGTCTGGACAATCGAACAGAAAATGGACTGCTCTGTTCTGTTTCTGTTTCATTTTCTGTGGATTCTTTGATTGAAAACAGGACAATGTCCGTGACTTTATTAAGAACTTTCAGATTTCAGTGAGATTCGTGCTAGATCGAGCTATTAGTCTCTTCTCTGCTAATTAAGCGGTGATGGCAGAGACAAGCTACCAATAGTAGGTCCAAGGACCTACTGTTTGAGTAGGTCCTGAAGCAGTCTGCAGCTATCTGAATTTAGTTAAAATTAAAAAAGATTTCAGAAGATGCAAATTAAAGCAGCAAGTGACAACCGATTTGTGAGCATCTATTTGCATAGTTTGCGCCGCAATACTGATGAAACTACCGCCCGGCCATCGTCTCTCGGACTTTTAGGACCCAGCTGAGGAGATACCTGCTATTTAACGCAAAATTTGTTAAATCGACAGATCCAGTTTCGAGAAAACATCGCAAATTTGTGGTAGTCGGGACTCCCACTCTTTTCTTCCGGGTTTGTTTGTGTAGTGTTTTGCTCCTTTGTGTGATCCCGTGAATGCCCGTGTGTGAGGGGTTCTGGGGTTGTGTTCTGCCTGTGCTCCCGTGTCTGTTTCCTCTCGTGCGCCTGTTCTTCGAGTGTTTCTGCGTGTGATTTTCCTCTGCCTTGTGTGATCCCGCGTGTGAATTCTCATGTTCCGGGTGTGTTTTCTTTCTTGTTCCTTCTTTTGTTTTTCTTCTTTTTCCCGTGTGTGTTTGATTGACCTCTCGTTTGTTTTCATTGTTCTTCTTGTGTTTCTTCCTCTGTTACTGTGTGAGTACCCTTCTCCCGCGTGTGTTTCTTCCTCTGTTCCGCCCCGTCCTGATTAGGCTTCCTTTGATGCACTTTCTTCTGTATTTATTCCATGCGTTTTGCTCCACTTTTTAACTGGCTTCCTACTTACTTACTAACTTACTTAACTTGCTTGGTGTGAGCCAGTACCTTTACTCCTCGTGTTATTTTAATTCCTGTTTTAGTCTGTTTTAATAGTTTTAGTTTTGATTCGTCAATAGTTGTTTTACAAGTGAAGGAGGCCCCGGCCTGTCTGTGTGGTTTGCTGAAGTTGCCAAATAAAGAAGGAGTAGCGCCGTGAAATTAATTGAGCTTTATGGATAAATCTGAGCCTTTATCTTGCCAACTCTTGTCTGGAGCGAATTCATTTATTGAATTGAAACTCAAGTACAGACTCAAGCTAGCTCTGTTACTCATCAAGTTGTTCGACCTTAAAAACGGACTGGTGGCAGCCTACATACTACTGAGACAAGTAGCCAAATACGCAACTTACGCCTAAATTCATATCAAGAGGAAATCATTCGCAACTGCGCTAATTGAATCGACTTAGCTATGGAAAAGACCCATCTAAACGCTCGGGCCAATCAGACCGTTTCGGCTACGACCAAACTACCCCCTTCAGGAAGTCACGAATCCCATTAGAAACTTTGTTATAGTCAAGCGTTGCAACAATCGGCAGCGGATTCAAAATCCGATTTCTCGGAAAACTAACTTCCCCACTACAAAAAAATATTTTTCTAAACCCCCTGCCGCAAATTCAGACAGCCACATCCCCTGACTTAAAAAATAAAAAACTGAGGCTGGCCATCATAACCATCATAACCATCATACTGTTGATTGAGTCGCCTTTCTCGTTTTTTTACTTCGTATTACCAGCCCTAAGTGTTTAGCTAATTTATAATTTTCTAATTCCAGTTTTCTCTGTAACGATTTTCTAACTGCTTCAAGATGGTAAGCCACTTTAGTTACTGTCAGGTCAAATACTATTTATTTTAAATTTTAAAAGCTATTTAACACAAATTTCACAGTGTATCAGTTCAAAAGCTAGCTGTCAGCTACTAAATAAATGCCGAATTTATTAGGGGAATAGATGACTTACTTTTCTTTTGATCATGGTTTAGTTGCTGAAATGATGGTAGCTAAAATGCTATTTAACATGTCGGGTATCTAAACCTCGCATCCTACCCCCAATTTCAGCATGCCATTTGATGGATTGGGATGTGATTTTTCAAGTTCCAAAGTTTTGCTAATTAGGCCTATTGCAAAAAATTAGAATAACCTAAGTGCCAAATTGCTTCCTAGGTCAAATTTCAGGATACAATCCTGAGAGTCAAGCAGCTATAGCATCCCTATTGCACAAAAAACCCAGCTATGTCTATATGCTTGTCAGTTTTTGCAAGTTTGTATTTATTTATATTCTATTTTTAAATATAATTATTAATATTAGCACTTTCTAATCTATTTAGTAATAAGATTTTATAGATTTTATAGCATTTAACATTAAAAAGTGCATTTGGTAGCAAGTTTCAATGTTTAAAAATATATAAAAAATTATTAAGTTGTTATCCATTTTCTAAACTTTTCTTTTCTAAAGCTAAGGTAAAGCTTTTAAATTTTATTCTTGGTTTTTATCCTTCTTTTTCAATAATTTTAGATTGATTAATTCTTTGGGACTTCAATAAAAATTAAAAAAATAGTTTATTATTGATGTAAACTATATTTACTATGCTATAGTAAATTATATAAATTTGTAAATAGCTAATAATACTAAAGTTAAAGTTAATATAGTCAATTTAGTGACAAAAAATAAAGTAGACCAATGTGATCTTTTACTTTCATATAAAAATCCTTTTGGGCAACTATTATGTAATAGGCCCTATAAATAATAATACTGTATTAATAACTTTTAAATTTGCGCAAAAAAATTGTTTTAATGTACATATAATAATATAGTATTATTTTGCTTATGTTTGTTTAAATGCATCAAATAATATGATATTATTAAAAAAAATTTGTTTAAATGTGTCATTAAAATATAGTATTACTGTATGAATAGTGTAAATATATTATGTTGCTTTTAACAAATGTAAAGTGCAAAATAGTATAAATATAGGAGTCCTAATAGCCCAGAGAGGCAAGAGGTTCTCAGCCCTTACAATTAAGATCTTTGTGCAAGCTAACATCCAATTGGAGTGTTGCAAGCCAAGACTTATTCATTTGAGCTAAAGGCTCGAGGCATGTGAAGGATTTGAAGATTGTTCAAAGATACCACATATCAGGTGCATAAAGTAGGAGTGCAAGTAGAGTGACAGTAGAGTGAAAAATAGGGGAAAGGCTGTGACCCTCTGATCTACAGTATACCTTTCAGACTGGAAACAGTGCTTGCCACTCAGCACTGTGTTAGACGCTACCAAGATTGATGCAGCAATAGTAAAGATAATTTATGAAGTAACATTATATAGGCCATAGTATAGGAAGAATATAATTTGTGAAATCAGGATATCATCAGCAGTAAGGAGGAACCATACCAGAATTATCTAAAAAATCATTTTTATATATATCAAATTACATTAGATTTTATGGCATTATTTGGCCTAATATAGTAATATTATATCTAGGCCTAGCATAAACTTTGCTATGATCAAAGTTATGGCTATTACCAAAATTACAAAAATATAGCAACTGAAAAAGCAAAGCAATTTTTCTATATTCTAGGCTATATTCAAGTGCACTAGACACCCCTATTAAGTGCACAATCTCTTGGGCCAATTTTAACAGCAAAGTAGCATATATTGTCAACTAATTAGGCAAAGTGTGTATAAAGGCAGTCTTAGTTATCCCTACTATTTACCTATAGCATGGGTGCCAAGGTTTGAGCATACTGGCCAGTGCACTAGAAAATTCTGCAACCATACCAGATGCCAGTAGAGCTGGTTAAAAAATGTGTATAAAAATTTTATCTAAATATTAATTTTTATAATTGAATCAATCTCATCTCTTTAAAATTAATATTTATTCCTTTCCTTAGATGCACTTCATGCTACTATTCAGTAGGCAGGGCAAGCTTCGCCTACAAAAATGGTATGTGGCCCACTCGGAGAAAATGAAAAAGAAGATCACTAGAGATTTGGTAACTATAATTCTGGCTAGAAAGCCGAAAATGTGCGCCTTCATTGAATGGAAAGATCTGAAGATTGTCTACAAGAGGTGATTTCTTTAGTTACTAGTTTCTGCTGTTTTTAAGTCAAGACCTTTTATAATTTTTTACCAATGTACATTCGATTCCAGATACGCCAGTCTGTACTTTTGTTGCGCCATTGAACAAAGCGACAATGAACTGCTCTGTCTGGAGATTATTCATCGCTATGTTGAATTGCTAGATCAGTACTTTGGCAGTGTAAGACTATTTTTGTATTTCATTTATGCTGGCAGACATTTGCATAAAAGATTATCCAATCCTAAAACTCAAGGTGTGCGAACTGGACATCATATTCAACTTTGAGAAGGCCTACTTCATGCTAGACGAATTCATGCTTGGCGGCGAAGTTCAAGAGACCAGCAAGAAGAACGTGCTGAAAGCGATTGCTGCTCAGGATCTGTTGCAGGAGGTGAGGCTGCTTCTTATACGCTTATTAATTTACCTGCGACCATATTATTAAAGTTAAAAAACGCAAAATTCTAGACAGCATTTAAAAAGCACTTTCACTTTTAATCATTTTTAACATCCCACTAAAGGAAGAAACTCCTCAAGGATTCTTTGACGATCATGGGCTTGGCTAAGAGAAATAAATTTAATAAATCTAATTGGTTGGTAAATGTTATTTTCAACCCCAACTTGTTTGTTGTATTTCATAACTTTTCCTTCTTGCTATCTAACTTATTTATTAAATTTTTGGGCATATTTTAATTTTAAATATTTTCCTACTCACTTCAATGTTGTTGTCTTTGGTTAACAGTATTTGTTTATTTGTTGTGCTGGTGGTGTTTAGGTGTTTTATTATTATTAACTAGCACTAATTTTAGATTAATATAATAAAACTATATAATTTTTACTAAAGTTTGCTTTCAAAATATAATTTAGTTTTAATCTTTTGTAAATATCCAGTGTCTAAAAATATACTTTAATTACGTACTAATAAAGCATTTCTTTAACACAAAAAACCCAATTTAGGAGTGCGAGGAACCGAAATCGTTGCTTGAAGAGCTGGGCATTGTCAGCACTGGCGTGGCCTGAAGCAATTCTGCAACTATTATAAATGATTAAAATCGTTGCAACGAGCTAATCTCGCTGTCTGGCTGTCCACTTTAAGTTTAAATTTCCTTTTTTTCAATTGTCTCTTGCTTATTATAATTACTGCTTGTTAAGTACTGCTAAAATGCTTATTATGTATTATGTAACGTTATTTCCATTGTAAGCAATGTATTATTGTGTGCCGGAGAATATCTTTCCGGTGTTACTAACCATATTAGTAATTGAATAATTCTAACAATTTATGTTCTGCTTATCGAAGTTCTGCTTTAATGTAAAAATTCCACCACATTGTAGCTTAACAACTGTTTTTTCTGCATTCCTTAGGCCCACCATACGATTAACAGTGCAAATGCTATTCATTTATTCAGTAGCTTACATAAAATTTACTTTTGTACTGTTTCGAAAGTAACGCGTTTCGATTGTTCGCACTGCAATTATCTATCCTTACTAGTCTTATTATTAACTATAAATTTAAATTAATATTGTTACTAAAATGTGTAGTTATTTGCTAGTGAAAATTTTGTCGTTCATAATTTAAATAATTAAAAAAATTAAATATACGAAAACGTACGCAGATCAATGTTGTAATTTTTGGATTGGTTCTTGATGTAAAATAACTAGTGAAGTATCGCATTCGGTTTTTTATTGGTTCTCATATTTTTTTTAATGGGCCAATGGAAATTTATGCTGTTACTATAAATCACAGGCTTGAGTTATTCATTTGGACAGCTGCCACTAGTTTTTGAATTGCAGATTCTGAAAAAAGAAACTAACAAAATCTCAGGAGTAAGTTTGTACATTTCTGCAGGTTTTGTGATCACATGTAATATTACGTCTTGCTAAATAGAGCCTCATACATGTAGCTGGCAAGGACCCACTCATAGCGGTCCTTAATTTGTTGCTGGACATGCAGTCTTACGCTAGAAAACGGAAATGGAGGTTAAGCAGGTTTTAAAAAATGTGCACTTCTGGGAGCATTTATTTTATGTCAAGCCTACAATGGAAAACTTAAAACCAGCTTAGCAACGTGCCTTATTTGTTAGAACTCGAAAGAATATCCGATGTCCTTAGATCTATTAAGGTGAAATTCGTTAAATTTTCATAGCTTTTTGTTTTACTTATGTAAGAAAAATTTTTACAATAACTTTAGTTTTTAAAAAGCTTGCATACAAATGCAAATATATAAAACGCAAAATTAAGCGAATATCGTAGCTGTATTTGTTTTACTGCTTACTACTAAAGTAAATTTTATTTTCCTAGCAATTTAAGATTCTAGATTTTGGTCTTTTATAGTAAACTTTGTTCGACAGTTTCTCTAACAAACTAAGTTTAGCTAGCTTTGCGATTCCATTGGCTTAGTCTACCGAGCACATGGATCAAGACGACTCGTATGATGACTATGAAGAAGTAAAGAAAAAATATCAAGAGCTGACTGGAGAGTACGTTAAGTTGCTTATGTGTAATACTAATTTCAAATTTTAATTAAAATGGCTAAAAATTATACGCTTTAATTCAAAGCAAAAAACATTATCATTTCTCTTTTTTCATTTTTATGAGATATGTCAATGGCACTTCTCATAAGTTTTAATTACTAAGTTGTACCCATCCTTTAGGTAAAAAATAGTACATTTTAAAGTTAGAAGTGACACTTTTAGCAAATGATAAAATGTAAATCCTTAATATTTTAATGTCAAAATCTAAAGTTTAACAAAAGCTTCCTGTCAAACGTAAATACATAATAAATGAATGTTAAATTTACAAAAAAAATTATATTAGATTATTAACAACTTTATTGTTAAAATGAGAAAACCGGCGAAGTTAAATTATTTTTTTACTTTAAAAAAAATATGTTATGTCTGCTTATCTTAGCGTAAGACAGAACATACGAAGTCAACAACAGTTAAGTTGTGTTCGCACTTTTTTGATGTGCTTCTTATATTTTAGCAAGCCATGGTTGCGTTGCCTTATCAGGCATTTTCCAAGCAAATAATTAAGGTGCTTTACAAATTGAGTGTGCGACTCAATAGTCTATGGTCACACCCAACACCTCCCCCCTTACAACGCAAAGGAAACCGAACAGTGAGGTACTGGAGCAATGCAATCAGCATTTATAGTTCACTCTCCGCTTCTCTGAAAGTCTCGCACTCCGTCTTGGCTCATCTGACTCAGCAGTTGTCGGCTTCACTTCCGGTAGTTGCAACTCTGAGTCCTGATCCGCTGCGGCCGCATCCTCAGCAGATCCAGACAGCACAGATTCGGATTTTTCAGTTTCCTCCGCAGTGGGGCAGTACGGATGCAACTGATCCCAGTGAACTTTCCTATGCTTTGGGTTCGGTTCATCCGTTTTGATCATAGCCATGCTCCTTCCTATCGGCAGCAGAACCTTTGCAGCGACTGGAGCGTCTCTCTCGTTCTTGTAGATCACGGGCTCGTCCAGACCAACCTGCTTTTTTGTAAACGGAATTCTCAGCTTCCGTCCCAGTAGCAGTTCCGCTGGTGAGGACCCAGTCTTGTTGTTGGACGCCCGGTAGAACAACAGAAAGCGATCGATAGACTCTTGACTGAAGCTGTTCGCCCTGATGCTTTCCTTTAAGGTTCGGACGAACCTTTCCGCAGCACCGTTGCTCTGAGGGTGATACGCTGCCGTAGTCATGTGCTCACAGTCAATGCCGGCTAACCACTCGGTGAACTCCTTGCTAGTGAAGCACGGTCCATTATCTGACACTAGAGTTCTGGGAATTCCAAGCTGAGAGAAGGTTCTCCTGAGACACTGCACTACAGTTCTTGCCGTCATATCGTTAGTAACATGGACCTCGGGATATCCGGTGTATGCATCTACTATTACCAGCATGTATTTGTTGTCCACAGGCCCTGCGAAATCTATATGAATTCGCTCCCAATGACCCGAAGCCTCTGGCCAACTGGTGCGAAAATTTCTGCTTTGTGGTTTCGCAGTCCTGCAGATCTTGCACGAGCCGACTGTCCGCTCAATATCGCTGTCCATGGCAGGCCACCAAAATTCTGAGCGTGCTAATGACTTGGTCCTGGAAATGCCCAAGTGCACCTCATGCACTGCGGCGATCACTTTCATTCGCAAGGGTCTTGGAACAACGATTCTGTGATCACGAAGGATAACGCCGTCTTGCACACTGAGCTCATCTCGAATATTTTTAAATGGTCTTAACTTGAAGTGGTTGAAGCTGCCTGTTTTTATAGCATTTTTTAATAGGCGCATTTGGCTGCACCGCTCCGTAGCAAGTACGATGTCTTCTAGAGGTAAGGTTGTTGAGACAGTGTGGATGTTTCCAATTTCCAACGTTTCACCGCTGCTTCCTGAAGGAACAAGTCTAGATAGAGCATCCGATGCCATAGCTTTGGACCTTCGATACTCGATTTCGTAGTCATATGCAGTGAGGAATATTTCCCATCTCTGCAGCCTTGCGGACACTCTCAGTGGCAACTCTTTGTCTACAGCCAAAATGTAAATGAGAGGTCGATGATCTGTTATCAGCTTGAATCTTCGGCCACAGAGAAAACGATGACATCTTTTGACTCCCCAAATAATTGCAAGTGCCTCCCGCTCAATTTGCGAGTAATTTCTTTCAGCTGACGACAGTAGTTTGCTGATGTAAAGGACAGGACGTCCTTGTTGACTCAGGACTCCGCCAAGAGCAGTCTGGGATGCGTCAACTTCGAGTTCAACCGGTAGCTTTGGGTCGTAGGCATGTAGAGCCGCGTCTTCTGAGAGAGACTTCTGGATGCTTTTGAAAGCCTTTTGTTCTTGTGGACCCCAAGAAAACTCCACATCCTTGCGCTTCAATTGCACCAACGGAGCAGCCATCTCTGATAACTTTGGGATGAACCGTGAGCAAAAGGTGACTAATCCAAGGAAGGATTCTACTTCAGCCAGACTTTTTGGAGCTTCCATCTCTTTAATGGCTCGCACTTTCTCTCCATCGGGATAAATGCGACCACTGTCCAGAACATGACCCAAAAATCGGACCCGAGCTTGGTTTCGTTGACATTTCTGCTCATTCACCTTCAGTCCTTCAGCCTTTAGTCGTTGTAGCACTTGGCTCTCTCGTTCTTTCAGCTCTGTCTCGTCTCTTCCACCGATTAATATATCATCCATGTAGGCGATTGATCCTGAAATTCCTTGAATAACTTGTGATATGTAACGCTGAAAGATGCTCGGTGCTGTTTTAATCCCGAACACAAGTTTGTTGTATTTGAAATTCCCGAAAGGTGTTGACATTACTGTTAGCGGTTTTGAGGCCTCATCTAACCCAATTTGGTTGTATGCCTTCTCTAGGTCGATAATGCTGTACCGGAAACAGCCCGCTACTGTAGAGAAAGCTTCTTCTGGTGTTGGAGTCGGATAACTGTCTTGTACCAACTGTGGGTTCACTATATTTTTATAGTCAACACACAGTCTAATTCCACCGTTGGGCTTGCTGACCACTACTATCGGTGATGCCCAATCCGAGAATTTCACAGCCTCAATAATTCCTTCTTTGAGCAGACGATCTAATTCTGCTTTTACAGCCGCACGTTGCGCAAACGGCAGTGGCCGTGCTTTTACATAACGTGGTACCGCGCCAATCTTTAGCTCTAGGTGCGCTCTCATTGCCGTCGAACTTGTTTCTTGGTACGCCGCATTCATGGAAACATTGATTTTGCTTCCTGTATCTAGCTGTACAGTTAGAACATCACGTCCGAGCAAAGCGTAGTTTTTGCTTCCTTTAACGACTTCGAAGTTGATGTGTTGATACTTTCCCTCCAGCTCTACCAGAGCTTCGTATCGGCCCAGGACGGTGAACTTGTGATCACTGACATATCCACCGAGCTGTGTATTGGAATTCTTCAGGGCGGGCCGACCCAACTGCTTCCAGAGAGACTCGGACATTATTGACACGCCTGCTCCAGTGTCTAGTTCGCATTTTAGAGCATGTCTCTTCAGCCCGTCTATCACGAACACTGTAATTGAGATCGGCTGTCGGTGATCTCGATCTTGACTGCAGTTCTGCACTTCTGCTGTGAAAACTCCAGAGCTCTCTCGTACGTTCTGCACAGCTTGCTTGCCTGAGCCACCGGCCTTCCTTTGTGGGAATTCTGAGCTCTTGCAGGCTTTAGCAAAATGATTTGCCTTGCCACATCGGTTGCAGGTCTTGCCAAACGCGGGGCATTTAAACCTCTCGTGGGTGCCACCGCACTTTTTGCATAGACGATCCGTAACTGTCGGCGTTTTGGCATCTTTAGGCTTAGAAATCGGCCTTCGCATCGAAACCTTCAGGACTGTTCCAGAATCTGACTTTGGAGCCGTTTTCATTATCTGTGTCTCCAATAGACTTGAGTGAGCTTCTGCTTCCGCAACTGCCT